>JAQGBA010000558.1:0-30347 GCA_034698125.1 Prionchulus punctatus | reverse complement strand
TGTTCTTTCTTTCCTATGTTGATATCTAGGGGGCAGGCGATATCAATTATGAGCAGGGTCTTGTTCGCTTTGTCCAAAACTACCAGATCTGGTTTGTTGGCTTGGATCTTATTGTCGGTCCTGATGTTTCTAATTATTCTTATTACGACCATATTTCAAACAATTTAAACAATTTCGGAATAAATTTTCAACAAAACAAAAAAAACAACAAAAAAAGTAAATAAATCTTTTGTTATCGACTAAACTTTTGAGATCTAAAAAAATTACTTAAACGTTCAATTTGTAGAAACGTTTCGCGTTTTCAAATATTACATCAGAAATATATGCAACACTTTCGTCTTTAACTTCGGCCAGCCTTATTGCCACCAAACCAGCTAGACCAGGATGGGAATATGGCAACGAACCGTATTCTTCTTGTTTGTAATTATTCGGAATAAAATACGGAGCATCAGTTGAAATCAGCATCAGCCTAAGCAAACGCTTTAAATCAACTTTCCGGAAGAACTTTTCTTGTTTTCTTTCCGCCCAGATCACGCTCTAAGTAACTCCGAAATGTAAACGAGTGAAGTATTTGGACCAAGCAGCGGCAACATGATCACCTCCACGAAACAATGCCAATGGATCGGATAAGAATGTGGCACTGTTGATTTGAAAATTCTGAAACAATCTGCTTCGGCGTCTCTGCAATGAAGCACCAACGGTTTTCCAGTTTCAATGGCTAACTTCAGTTGCTTTTCCAAACAAAGCATCTGAACGTCGTGATCAACTTTGTTGTTAGGCGAATAATCTAAGCCGAGTTCGCCGATTGCGACCACTTTTTCGTTTGACGATTTTTGTTTTATGTAATTTTCGAATACGTCGTCGTACAAATGAGCTTGATGCGGATGACACCCGACGGCTGCCCAAACGTCCTTGTCGGACATCATCGTCTTGTAAAACGTCGATTCGTCGTTGAGATAATATTCGGGAAAGCAAAATCTTTTTATACAACCGGCGAAATTCGGCGACCAATTTTTAACGCAGGATTTTCTGAACGATTGAAAATCTGCGCCCATATCATAATTATTGAAGATGAAACCCAAGTGACAGTGAGTGTCGATGAAACGATAATCTGGATCTTTCATCATGAGCTTTTCGTGGCGTACTTTTACAGCTTTCACGATTTCATCATCTTCTTGGCTACCTAAACGAGTTATAAAACTGATTCAAAATTTTCAACACTGAACAATTTTCTATATTAAAGAACAGACGATGGCTCATTCGTTTCTGGAAAAATGAAATTTACGTCGGACATAGAAGCGAAACAAAAAGAATATTACTATTTTCGTTTTTTTCTGCAACCTGGTTTTGGACTACTGGTTGGGAATCTCCCACTTGTTGTTCCATTGTAGCTCAACCGGCCCGCGAGCTAATCGCGACCACAATCGAGAACAAATTCCTGTCGACAACTTCGTCTCCGTTTGCGAATTTAATAAAGACAATTAAACGTGAATATCTTAACTTTTTACAAATCTTAATTCAAATTGGACTACAAAGTTTGAAATTACGTTTATATGGCGAGTTTCCGTTTCTTAATTTTAGGATAGAATACTACTGATAAAAAGTCGACGATTCTTCCTTAGGTATAAAGCATAACAGTACTACAAGACACTCAAAAAGCAAGTTTATTAGGAATATACCTCGTTAACAAAGAAAATATGCAAAAGTTAACGAAGAAAAATCAGTTAATTTGCTATTTTGCAATACGATTCATAAAGTTGGTCTGTTGTGAACAAAATTCGACCTTCAATCGCCGTCGTCAATGGTTGATGTTGTTTTATATAATCAACCTGAATATCTATATCCAATGCCTGCGTACGATCAGAGTGGATAACGTTATCTTTGATCATGCTATATCCGTCGCCACCGTTGCGTAAAAATGTAACTGTAACCATATTGTAAATCTTATCTGGCACTAACGGTTCGTAAATTGGAAGGGAACATTCATTGCAAAGCACGGCCAAACTTCGAACTCGTTTACCGTTCGGTCGACTCAAATCGTAGACAACTTTTGCGCCAGAAACTTGCAAAAACTTTCCGTGTCTCGTTTCGAAACTGTAATTCGCCACTGAATGTTCGAACGCTTCTAAAATATGTTCGCCTTTTATTTGAATTAATTCTACCGTATTGGAAAACGGAGAAATAACGTACAAATCTTCGACGGTAATATTCGTACCGGCGTCGGCGTAAAAACCTCTAACGCCACCGCCGTTCATGATTGCGAAATTAGCATAGGACCACCTTGACGAGTTAAGATTTTTCGCCCACGTTTGTTTCAAATAATAATAAAACATTGAATCAGTAACGACGTTTCCCACGTTACATTCTTGCAACCTACAATGAGTCGTCTTTGCGTCCAACGTGACAGCCGAAAGACCGACGGTAACCTTTTCCAATGAATCATATTTCGTTTGAAATTTGTGAAGGACTTGATTAATATATGGGTCTTCTGGATACCTGTCGTCGATTAAAATCGGACTCCCGCTCCAACTTTTCACGTCTCCTTCAACGTTGAAATTGAGTTGTAGAAATCCAAGATACTTACCATAAGCGTAACTGTGGGCCAATAAGCACGTATGTCCGTTTTTCTTATACACTTCTGGATACGGTCCCTCTGGATTCTCGAATGATGGAGGTGTACCAGAGTATAAAAATGTGTGAGTATGACCTCCGACGAGGACGTCAATTCCATCGACTTGCTGGCAAATTTCCCGATCTATTCGAATTCCAGAATGGCCGAGGGCGATAATTTTGTTGACGCCTTTCGTTTTCAATTCTTCGACAACTTTTTGCAAAGTTTCTATCTCATCGAGGAACTTCACAGAATCGCCTGGATTCGCTAATGTCGGAGTTTCGGTGGACGTATAACCGATAATTGCAATAGTTTCGTTTTCAATTTCAAGCTGTATGATTTTGACATAGGAATTTGCTAATTCCGTGCCTTCGCTGATTACATTCGAGCTAACAACTGGAAACGTAAGATTTTTGACGAAAGGTAACAAACCAGCGATGCCGTCGTCGAATTCATGATTGCCAAACGTCATAGCGGTATAATTCATGGCGTTCATGACCGTCGCAATCGGTTCCCATTTTAAAGCCGTATACCATCGTGTACCCTGATACTGATCGCCGGCGTCCAACAAGATAACGTTTTCGTAATTTTCCCGGACGTTCCGAATTGCCGACGAGCGTCGTGCTGCACCGCCCCAACAATGGTGCTCGTCGACATCCTTGTTGGTACACGATTTCGTTTGCAAATTGTTACTCAAAAATCTCGAATGAACATCGTTCGTATGCAAAATAGTAATATTAATTGATGCGCTTTGCGTTATAACGAGGTGAATAATGAACAACGTAAAACGCAGCATATCAGCGTATTTTGAAACTTGATAATGCGCAGAATCAGAATCGAACACAGTACGTAAGGATTTGCTTACAAAGTCGGTTTTTACTTTTTTCGAATGACGCCGAAATATGAAACGTGGAACGTTACTTTTAGTTTTCGACGTTACTGACTATGCAAGAAACAAGCAAGCTATTGGTTCTGTTTTTGCATGGCAAGTTACTAAAAATAGTTGGAAGTGTTATTAAAAAGGGTTTATTTATACATATAATAAAAAAAACAAAACAAAACATTACGACACATAATATAAGAAATAAAAAAAAACACTCATTTTTTAAACAACAATTCTTGTTTTAGCCCGTTTCATAATCATAAATGGATATAGTTATTGCGATGAACGACTAAAATAGATACAATTTCTGTTTCGTACAATGTTTGACCAAGTTTGCCCAAAATTTCCGTAACGATAGTTGCCGGCTTTGGTTTCGTTGTTTCACCTATGCTCGTCAGCTCGGCGGCGATGCTCGACGAACGATTTGGTGTTGAATCCGCTAAATCGCGATGTGTTTCCGATTGACTCCTGTTAAATTGAGGTCTGCCGATGCCGCCGTTGGCGTGTCCGTTTTCGGCAGGAAGTTTTCCATCACCGTTTTCTTCGACCAAAGCACCCAAATTGTGATAGCTAGCAGTGATTTGCTGTTCGCGAATGATTTCGTAGTTGCGACCGACGACGACCAAATCGTAGTGACATATTCTGCATTCGTCGACCACGGTCGTTATGAAATCGAAACTTTCCACGCATTTATACGAAAGACTTTGATCCTTGCTTAGCTCGGCAGCGTTCTGGACTTCGTCCATCAAAGCGATGTCTTCGACCAGCTGAGGTTTCACGTGCAGGCCGTTCAAGAGGAAGTGACCGTTCAGGGAAGTGGTGCTGACTTTAGACTGTATTGCTTGTTGACGCGTGATCGTTGATCGCGGGTCGTAGTCCACTTTCATAATGGTCACTTTGACGCCGCTGTGGCGATAAAATCGTAACGCGATTTTGACTGCTTCCCGATCGTCGGCACCCCCGAAAAACGGTACGAGGATCGTTTTCGGAACCGCATTAGGACCGATACTAGTCTCTTGTTCGTGCACGTAAACAGCAGTCGTGGCGTCGGCAGTTGTAATGATACTTTTGATTTTTTCCTGCGGACTACTGCTGAAAATGCTTCCGTAGACGCTCTGACTGTACCACGGTAAGACGATTAGATTGCATTCTTCGCTGTTGGCGATGTAATTGACTTCCTCGCTAACTTCGTTCACCGGCGATAAAGCCATAAAGTTTCTCGTTGGAACATTTATGAGACTGCCGAACAAACTCATCATGTTCAATCCTGGATCGTTTTTAATTGTTTCGACGATTTGCGAAGCGATCATGATCGACGACGAACGTTCGCTTGTTTCGACGATTTTCAACGTATTTATTATGAAATCTTCGTTGTTTTTCTCGACTTTGAACAACCAGAGAAGTTTGGCGATAGTCGGAATCGGATACAATTCGTCGACGACGACCAAAAGGCGAATTTGTTCTTGTGTGTAATCGGGACTTTTCTTCAATGCCATTTCGCCGCTGGGCGACGGTAAAACGACCGATAAGACTTTCGTACGTTTTTGAGTGATATTTACGTGATATTTTGGTGGATATATGTAGGCGATGATCGGCGAAGTCATGAACGTCGTTACTAAAGCCATGATAACCATGATAAGAAAAATTCGGTCGTTGATGACATTCGCGTCGTAGCCGATGTTCAAAACGATAAGTTCGACCAATCTGAAACGATTGCATCCCATTTAGTTACGTTTTGATCGTTTTTATGGTTGAATATTTGTTTCGTGTATGTGGCTGTTTAGCGACTCGATTTTGATTATTACCCTTTTGTATTCATCAAAATACCAACGCTGCACGCTTCTCGCCACGGAACGCCGGTTAAACGTGCTACCATAGTGCAACCGAACAATTTTCCGAAACACGCGACTACAACTACGACGAGCAGCCATCCCCACGTCATACCGTCGTTGAGCAAACCGATGTTTGTTTTCAAACCGGACGAAGCAAAAAACTGAAACGTGATAAAGTACCTTTGCTACTGCCAAACAAGCAAGGCAACAACCATTCGTAACTGTCAAATCTACAGGTACAAATGACAAATGAGCAAAAAATCTTACTAATGGTAAAAACCCAATGATGATCACGTCTTCGATCTTTTCCGTTAATCTAATGGCCATATTGTGACTCCTGGGTATGACGAGGCCGAACAAAAATGCTCCGAAAATGGCGTGAACCCCGATCAACTCCGTTATCCACGCCGACAAGAATATACAAATGAAGACGGATGCGACCAAAAATTGACTGACAGGATTTGTGCTTTTCGCCAAAAATCGGTCGAACAAACGGCTCAACAAAGGCCGAACTCCGATCAACAGTACAAGGGCGTATGCCAAGGCCAACAGGAACACATAAAGGGCCGTCATATTGTCTCCAGCGTTCAAAATTGATATCACTAGCGCCAAAAGCGTCCTTGAAAAATTACAAAAATCTACTAGCAGAATGTGCGTATTACTGTAAATCCCATACCATGCTATGGCGTCGTCGATTGCGGCAGCAGAAATTGCTACGAGCCCAACTGGCGTGTTAAGAAGTTTCTTTTCCGTTAAAATACGTGCCAAAACAGGAAACGCCTGCAGAAAGTGATTTTTTGACATGAAAAGTACGTGAAGCGTGCATCTATCACAATTCTTACAGTAATCGACATCGCCACTCCGGTGAATAGCAAAAATGAACTGAACGGTATATTGTTTACGTTCGGAACTAGTAGATATTGATACAGTCCCCAACTGCAAGCTACCCCCAGGCAGAATGGCAGAATTATTCCCGCTAAACTGATAGCCATCGACCGTCGGATGTGATTGAAGAATGCTTGCGGTTCGAGTTCGAGACCGACGAGAAAAAGGTAGAAAACTAATCCAATATTGGATACTGTGCTGAGAAATCCTAGAGACTCGGTTGGGAAAATTGCTTTCGTAAATCCGGGTATGTTTCCCAAAATGGAGGGGCCCAGACAGATACCGCCGATGATTTCGGCGATGACTCGCGGTTGTCGCATTTTATGCAGGAATATATGCAAGAATCGTGACAATCCGATGATGATAACAGCCTAAAATGACATCACGAAATTAAAAACCGTGAAAACAAGTCGATCTCGATCGATCTACTTGAACAAGAAATCGAGCCAGTGCCGTATCCAATGGTCCATGTCCACTGAGTACACCACCTTCAGTTGCACCAGCATGTTTTTTAACAATTTCATGTATCGTTACGTTTGTATCATTCAAGTATGTAGAATGATTGGAGAAAGGCGTAAGAACAAGATCAATATGAGCCATGCCAGCATCAAATCAGCTTCGTTCCTGCCACGAAGTAGTTTCTAAAAAACAGATCGAAAGTTAGAAACTGCACAGTCTACTTTTGTTTAGCCTATTGTGCGCGGTTGAACTATAGTTACACAAGAAAAACATGACAATTCATATCTGATAAGGCAGACATCGAAAAACGATATGATCCACACTCACGTGACTTTTGTACAGTCTAAATAGCTGAAAATTGTAACATTTTGTATTTGTTTATACCTATAATCTTCCAAAGCGTAGCAAATCCGTTGCGCGCGAATTGTTCCGCAATTCCACCGTGACAACTACCGACAGTGGCTCTCTCCAAAACAAACAAAAAAACGGTACTCCAACAGGTTCTTTGCGCCTAACGACAAGCAGTCGTTGATGTTCCAAACAGTAAATGACGAATGTTATTCAGATTTTTGATTGTTTAAATAAAGAATAAAAGCGGGGTGTAGCGTTTCATAAAAGTTGTTCATCAAAATTGTCATATTTCAACCGGTTTTTTCCGTTCATGTTTTTAAATGACGATTTGTTCAGTGTACCAACCTGTATCCCTTTACTCTTTGTACTATCAATCCATTACCCAGGTTTCAAAACTGTGCACGGTAAAAACAAGCCGTCGCCGAAATTCGCCGGTATATTCCTGTTTAGAGGTAACACCTCAGACAGTGTCAAAAAGTTAAACAAATCGCCATTGAATTTGATTTATAGCACCAACACCAAGAAACAGGCCTGAAGCAAGTTGAATTAGAAGTTAAAGTATGTACTATTTTTAAACGTTTACTGTATCGTTACAATAGCAATCGTACCTGGCGCAAAGTGCGTATGCTTTCAGCGACTGGTTTATTTATTTTTGATGCCGTTTTTGTGAGCTTTACACGTCCAAAAGTGCCCACTTTGTCGATCAATCATCATCAGGAACAAAAGCATGTTTCGACAATAGAAAAAACAATAGTCGATAGTCGTTTTCCACAAAAGTCACGGAAAATCGTACGGTTTTTTGGTTTTCGAAAGAATTCGGCGAAATTTCGATTCATTGAATTCAACAATATTGTTCGACCACGGCTCGATTTTATCTCTGACGATATCTGAAATGGTAAAATGAATGTTGCAGACGATTTAGAAAACTGTTTTAAGACGATTTCACGTGATTTCTGTGATTGATTTGGAACATTTTTGTCATTCAAGAATGTTGAAACCGGAAAATTTGACAAACACGATCACCAGACTTTAAAAACAATTCATTACAAACACATGATGTCAAGTTTCAGACAGTACCATTATTGTGAATCGAAAAACTAGGTAATTACCAAAAAAACAAAGGTGCTTTGTAACTTTGTGGAACTATCTTAAAATTTTAAACAAACAATGTCGTTCGATGTTCTTTTATCGTTTATTTGAAGTGACATAAACAAGTTTTGTGTAAGAGACATTCAATTCACATCTCGATATTGTACTGTAGTGTTTTGTTTTACATCTCGAAGAATCGCTGGGAAATCGCGGTGCCGATTTCATGAGTTTTGCATTTTTTTACTTTGTTTGAGTTTATGTGACGCGTAATTCATGAGCAAAGTCCAAATTATTTACTTTTTTTTTTTGATTGATAGCATGCAATATTATATTTCAAAGTATGCAGAGTTTTGTAGCAGTAAAATATCCACCGACTTTGATGATATCAAACAAAAATTTCAATAAGACTAACACGTTAAGCGATACTGTTCACATATATAATGTACATTGTACAATAACAGTTTGAATTTCGAAATTGTTTTAAACGACTTTTTTGAAAAATTTCAGTGGCATGTTAGACAAAGAATGCATTCAACACTAACGTGAAAAATAAAATGGCCGTGGCCGACCGTAAACTTCTACCAAACGACGTATTACGCGTTGGAATAGAAGAAGAAACGTACCCAGGTTGTTCTGATGCGCTCCAAAAAATATTCTACTGCGAGGATATATTTGCAAGAAGCATCGGACATTGGCTAAAATTACTATGGAACGGACGGATAGAGCTGGTGTTATATCCGACGGCAGACGATGGTGGATTCAATTTGGACCTGTTAGAAGATCTGAAAAGCGGATCCATCGACGTGAGTCCGACGGAAACTGTCATTATTCCAGAATACATAGACAATTTCACGTTCATGACAACACTGTCATCGGCGCCGTACGAATTCTATACCATGATGCCGAGGGGCGCCGAAAACGGTATGGACTTCTTGCTTTCACCCTTCGAAACGCCATTGTGGATTGCTGTAGTTGTCACCACGTTGATGGTTTGTTGTTTTTTGATATGGTTTAGACGGTCGAAAACTTGCAAAACGTTTCCACATTACGTTCAGATATCGAATTCATTGCAACTGTTTCTCGCAGTCGGTGCGTTTATCGGTTGCATTTATGATTCGCATTTGTGCGCTTTATTATCGACAAAGAACAGCGATATACCCATAAAAGATTTACCCGATTTAATCGAAAAAGTCAAAGATGGTCAAATGAAAGTTTATTTGGAAAAAACGAGTAGTTGGCGATGGTACCTACTGGACAGCAACAGCGACGCGGAAAAACACGAAAGCATGAAATTACTCGGCAAAGCCTTAAACGCCACCGATTCGTTGATAATCGAACGAAATTTAACGGCTTTATGCGATATTGTTTCCAAAAATGCGAACGCGGTTTACTTTTCATACGAAGATCTGATTCAAATAGAATGTCCGCAATTTTGCTTTTGGAGATACACAATCGGCGAAATTCCCGTTTTACCGGCTTCGTTTTTGATGTCGAAAAGTTCGAAATTCATCGAAACCGGCAACATCTACGCTCATGCAATTTTAACGTATCGCATGAATACGATGAAAATGAAAAAGAAACTTGCGCCGTGCAGCGCCGAAAAAGATAAATTGCAATTTATTGGTTCACGATCTTTATTGGCGCCTTTCTTCTTTTACGCGATTGCAATGATTTTCGGGTTCGGAATTTTGTTCGTTGAGGTGCTATTGGGGAAATTTCTTCGTCGAAGGAAAAAATATTTATATTTTTTAGAAAAAGTTCAGTCGAAACACTTTTGATATTTAGCTAACAAATATTTTGTGTACTTTTGATATTTTTTATTGATCCGAAACGCTTTGAAAATGTGGAAAACTTTGCGAAAAAAATTTAATTTTCCGTTTAAATGTGGGAGTTGCAATATCAAGTTTCATAGTTTTAATTTAAGTGTAAACAACTTTGATCAAATTCTACGCCTTTTCCTACTAAAATAAAGAAATTCTAGTGTGAAAACAATTACGGCAATTATCAAAACAGAAAAGTACGCATAAAACGTAACAGCCAATGATTTCATTTGAATCAAATCATTAGTAATTACGACTCGATCGGAATCTTTGCAACTTTTGACAAGCTTTTTAATTCTCAAAGTGTTGTAGCGATATCCGTCGATTATTACTGTACTATAGAAACTGTGATCAGATGTAATTGTCGCGAATTTGCGCGATGTCAGCAATACGATATTTTGAACTGGAAGCTGTTTCACGATGAATTCTCGAAAACAGAATTCGGGACAATTTGTGCGAATATTTCGATCCATTCCGAAATACACTGCGTTTTCGTTTTTGGATACTAAATCGCATAAAACAGTTAAATTTGGAATAAATTTCAATCCGTTGCCTTTCTTTAGAGCTTTACCAATAGCCTTAAATTCATCTGACTTTTCAATTGTATCATTGGTTAGTAAATCGACTCGAAAGCTGTAATGACTTTCAAGATACAATGTTATTTGTTTCTGTTCGATTTTGTCAGCCAATTCGTACAGACTTTTGAACGCTTGTTGTTTCGTTGAAGTTGTTAAAACTGACTTTAAATTCGATGAATATAAACATAAAATGAAAGAAATGAAAATTGATTGCCAAAACGGCAAATGAACAGCGATCGTCGAATAATGAGGTAAGTTTCGAAAACTATCAACTTTTTCAAACAACCAAATAAGTAATTCAAAAGCCAACGTCACCGTTATAAAAATTAACCATTTTTTCCAATCGAGAGGAGATAATAAAAACAAAAAACCATTCTCTTCATTTGGTAAGATTTTTGTATAAAATTTATACTGTACCATATCCAAAGGGATAACGGAATACTTCAATTGATCTTCAGGTTCCAGTACGTATTCTCTCGGATACAAGTCCAGGTATCCATTTTGAAGATCACGAAATAGCGTTTCATTTTTATGCTCTTTGCAATCGGTCGGATACACAGAAATGTTCAATTTGTTGTTCGAAAATGTTTTCAACCAAAAAAAAACTGCTTGATACGGAATATTTTTGCAATCTCTCAGTACATCTTTATGATTCATGCAGTCCAAAAATTCGTGTACATCGTCTTCAATGCCAACGCGAAAATTCCTCGAAGAAACAGCCATTTGCTAGCAAAAACAGTTTAACTTTGCGAAAAATCATTGGTTTTAATGTAAAAATTCTCGTGTAACTTACGAAAGTTGATATCAAATTGACACAAAATGAATGTACTGTATATTTGTTTACCATTAAAGTTATTTTACTAAGAAAAAATGTTCGTCAACTTTTGAATTTATTTTATGTTTAAAATGAAGCAGAAAACGAAACTACAAAAATAAAAATGATGATAAATAAAGTGAAGAAAATCAAATTAAATGGGAGAATGTTGTTTCAAGATGATGTTGGCGATAATCGCAGTATTTCATGACCATAATTAAAGCGTTTTTCCCATAGATCTGTAAATCATCATGAAGCATAATTTATGATAATCATTATCAAGTTTCTCATCATTTTTCATGACCATAAAAACCAGCTATAGCAATGACTTGCTAAAAGTGTGTTCGTGCAAGAGCACAGATATTTGAAGACTGGAAGTCATCTGACATTTATGAATTACGAAGTATCAACTTACTTCTATGAGCCGAACAACATAATTGAGCAATATTTCATTATCAAGAATATTTTTATTTTCATATACACTGTTCCATCAAAATGTTCTCATGGAAATTTGAAAGTGGTTCGACTGAGAATGGCTGTAATTTATATTGTTAACAAACGTGAAATGAAAATATATAATTTAGTCGAGTGCGTTAGTTAGATAGGCCATGGAGGACGTTTTTGCAATAATAGTCTGCTTTTTTGAGCAAAATTGAACGTGCTACTAATGAAAAATGATATATTTTTGACTTATTACTCAGCAGCCATTCTAGTCAGTATATTTTGTTTCGTGAAATTCTAATGAAAGTAAAATGTCTGCTGAATGGAAAGAGGAAATTCATGTGGACCATCGAACTACTTCAAAAGATATAAAAAAATTGGATTATGCAGACAGGTGAGTAAAAAAAGTTTTTAGTTTCTGTTACTAAACGTATTGGGAACGGGAAAAAATTGAAATTAAACGATATAATAGTCGTCAAATTGTAAGAAAATTTTCAATGTATCAGATTTTTTCAAGAAAAACATCATAATTACTTTCAAGGGAGGAAAATATGACAAACAGACTTTTTACTATTTTTTTTCCCTGATTAATTGAAAATCCACATTCCTCGTTGTTTTTTTCTTTCATTTCAACATCTTTCATTTCAACGTTAACGGTTTTCGTTTCTTCATAATGTTTTGAATTGAAATATATCTTTAAGCTAATTGAAAGTTGTCATAAAGATGACAATTTTCATTCTTGGTGACTGCAGTTGAATCAATCAAACGAAACGTTAACAGGTTTTTGTTTTCAAACTGTGCCAATACAGTATTTTTTTTAATTAGGTAGTTGTCCACAGATCATTGGAAAACAAACTATAAAATTCAAATTCAAAATTATAGTTCTTCAGAAATGAATGGGCTCGGCACATTGCTGTAATCGACGAAATTTGTGCGCATGTTTCATAATAACGAGCAACTATTCGATATAAAAGTTCATTTATTTTATTGAATAACCGAAAAGATAATTGTTTTAATTTCCAATGAATCTCATATAAAATCCTTGAATGACAAATTTTAGCTGCCCCTCGTCGCAGTTTGCCTGTTTATTATTAAAACGTTCGATAAAATGAATTTTTCAACAACCTCTCTCTAAGCTCTATTCTGAGTCCGAGGAAACGATATCAACGTTCTTTCGTTTTCATATTGAGCAAAATACGTCTCCATGTGATGTAAGGGAAAAGTCACCTCATAGTTGAACTCAAATGCACGTATTACATAGTGAGAGAACCTAACATTAATTTCAAGTTCTCGACGATAAGATTTCTCTAGTGAGCTGAGCTTTCGTTAAATTCATCTTCTATTTTTTTGTTGTTTTGATTCACATTATTGAGCGGATTCGTTAATCAAGGCTTTACCGTCCGCGCTGATTTTGAAACATTATTTTGCTCATTCTTCTTTTAAATGGAGCATTTAAACGCAACGTCGACGGAGTACATACCCGCAAGGTTGTCGTAATTTATTTTATCAAAAATTCTATTTTATTATTTATTTTTACAGTTCGTTTCTCTAAATTTCCATTGATGCCATTTCAGAAAGAACAGCGCTTCGGATTTAGCCAGTCGATTAAAAACGAGAAAAGTTCTGGGAGTCGGAGAAATCAGAGATGACGGAGACATATATCGGTCAAAAGTGAGTTCCAAATGGTGGATAAACTTGATTCTAAAATCAAAAGATAGCATCTGAAATTTTTCAGATCAGTCAAATTTTGGGTCCTAGCGAACACCTATACATTAAAATGCCAAAAATTCTGGAATATTGGCAAATTGCTAATACAGTGTTATTTTTCGCATCAGGACTTTTGGTAAGTTAACTTTCTAAAATACAACGCCACAGGATTTAAACTTAACTTTATTTTTGCAGTTTTTATTAGTTCCGAAAATATCCTATTCGCTAGAATTTATTGACATACAAACGACAAATTCAGTCTACATGTTTCGCCTCTACGGATCTGTTTTAATTGGTAATGAGAAAAAAACTTGTTGCATAAAAAGAAAAATAATTTTTACTTGCAAGTGTTTAAGGAATATGCCCTAAAAACGAGATGTAATAAGCGCTATATCGTTTACAACTTGTAGAAATTAAACATAAATTTGCCAATTAGGAAGAATTAATCTGTTTCTCTTTGTTAAATTAATGATACACTTTTTGTTCTTAGGTTACGCTTGGCTTTACAGAAGTTTAATGAAAACTCGAGAAAGGTCGAATATAAATACCTGTTTGAAAACTTCCGCAATAGTTTACGGTCTGCAAATTTTTGGTATTAATTTATTGGATTTATTCTCTATAATTGGAAAAACACCTTTATCGAAATTTACATAATTTCACTATTTTAGCAAGCATCCTTCAACTGTGCACACATTTTGGAACAATTTCCATTCAAAAGTGCAGTGTATTGTTTCTTATTGTTCGCTTAATTGCCACTGTTGGAAGTCTAGTCTGTCTCGAACTTTTCGATTCGTCAAGCTTTTTATGCCGATGGGTTCGACAATTTCAATCACACCAAAATGATATTCTCGATCGGAGTCCATCCCCGAGACACGGAAGCAGGGAAGATGTCCTCAACTTAACTGAAAAGGAACTAAAATATGATTGATGATGTCAAAGTTCGGATTAAAATATTGTACTCGTATTTACTTGCTAATCTTCATTTCCATTCTACGTTTCGCATTTTACGTTTCAGTTATTCTATTTATATTATTTCAAATAAATTCTTTTAATAGTTTTAACATTTGTTTTTAACCTTCACGTCTTTCCTTTTAAATAAAAACGTTAAAATTGATAAAAATACACTTTTAATAAAAAGTAATTTTCTGTTTTCATAACATATTTTTGGCTTGCCTAATAAGAAACATAAAACAAAATTATGATACAAAAAATACAATGAAGCAATAATAAAATTGTGACACAAAAAGTACAATGAAGCAATTATGTTGTTTTAAGTGTAGTAATAATACCGGTGGTTTTTGGCTGGTCGTTCCTACTCTTTCTTCGTTCAACAGATCTCGGCTGTATTTGGAGATCCGGACCGTAAGGGCAGAAGATCTTTATCACGTTGTGTTGTTTACGAGTTCAGATGTTGGAGCAATGTTGTACTAATCGGAAATATGAATTGTATAATAAAGTTGTATAATAAGTTAATACAAAAAATTTGCAGACCGTAAACTATTGCGGAAGTTTTCAAACAGGTATTTATATTCGACCTTTCTCGAGTTTTCATTAAACTTCTGTAAAGCCAAGCGTAACCTAAGAACAAAAAGTGTATCATTAATTTAACAAAGAGAAGCAGATTAATTCTTCCTAATTGACAAATTTATGTTTAATTTCTACAAGTTGTAAACGATATAGCGCTTATTACATCTCTTTTTAGGGCACATTTTTTAAACACTTGCAAGTAAAAATTATTTTTCTTTTTGTGTAACAAGTTTTTTTCTCATTACCAATTAAAACAGATCCGTAGAGGCGAAATATGTAGACTGAGTTCGTCGTTTGTAAAATTTATGTCAATAAATTCTAGCGAATAGGATATTTTCGGAACTAATAAAAAATGCAAAAATAAAGTTAAGTTTCCACTGCGGACGTGCAGCCATAATCCTAGTCACTGGTGGGAAATATGTCACGAAATCCATTCAAAAAGTGTCGAAGGGCGATTTTCTCCGAAGGTATCAAGTAGGACTTATCAAGTTGACCTTGTCGATGAAGTTGGATGTAATGAAGTCCGGATTCTTCTTCAAAGTGGATGGATTCATGCCTGGCAAATCCTCCAATTCGCACGCTCCTTCTGGTTTTCGCATTAAAACTCCATCCTTTTCCGTCAAAACCTCTAAGTTGGTATTACTTTTAATCTCTAGATTTAAAATACTCGGTGGTTTCACTTTCCTACGGCGACGTCGTCTTGCAGCATTGACGTCCTTAAGTATCGTAGTTTCGGAAACAAGATATACTCTTTCTAACTTACCACAATACATTTTTTCAGTTAATTCGATGTCTTCATGGAGAGGGTTGAGGACTTCAGCCGTGTTAACTAAAATCTTATTTGACCCAGTTATACCATATTTCCATGTAAATTCCAAATCGAACTCGAAATTTGCGCAGTCGACTCGTTCACCTCCAGTTGTGCGACGGTGAGTCCTTGCGTCCATCGTGGTATAACCTGCGGTTCCAAATAACAATGGTAGCAAGTCGGTTCTTCTTGTGGAGCGACATGATTTCGTCAGTGATCCGAGCGGTATTCGATTTGAGATCGACTTGAATTCCCAGATGACTTTGGTCATCGATTCCAAGCATCAGGTCATAGGGTAATCGTCGAATATGTGGAACTTCATATTGTATGGACGATGCTTGAACGAAAATAGTAATTCGCACGTGCCTCGGCACGGTAGTTTCCCTGGCACAACTCTGACGAAATTGGTTGGGCTGTAGACCATTTTGATGTGTTGTCCTTCTGCTCGAAGCGCCTGGATGATCCTATAATGTAAGAGCGCATTCGAAGCTCAGTTGTCAATTAAAACTTCTATGTCGAAGTCTAGGTTGCTGCCAATCTTGGCTTTAAACCCTCGAAGATCCTCATCGGCCTCTGATGGGCGAGCAAACGTGATCGCGTATTATTGATCATCGTTTATCTCTTGGATTCAGGTTCCGAATCACTGGCAAGCGATTGAACCATACCACTGGATTTTCTGGTGGCGGTGTTTCCTTGTTTAGATTTCGAAGCATCTTTTGGTTTTTCATCCTTTAAAATGCCTCTTTCGCTCGGACATTTTTCTCGTAAACGTCCTTTACCTCCGCAATTATAGCATGTAGTCCAGGCTGGTGACGAACTAAACGGGATTTTGCTTTCGAGGCAGAACATGGTTCGTCCTCCTTCTCGGTTTGGCTACTGCTGTTATCCTGGGACGAAGACGATGGCTTGTCACGAGGTCGCGATTCACGTTCTGACCTGGAAGATTGTTGACTTCTGCCCGAACTGTTATCATTATTGTTTCAATTGCGGTTCTGGCTTTGGTCCCGTTCGCGAGAAAAACTGACACGATTTCTCCCTGAACGACTATTAGAACGATTGCATGACTGGGATCTGTCGAAACCTTGAAAACTCTTTTCACGACTGTAATGTCAGATCCATCATGGATACGTACTATCCGATCGGCGATTCTATGGGCGACCGGATGCAACACGTTTCCACATGGTATCCATCATTTCAGGGTCATCCCTAGCTCTCGAGGGTGATCTAGCATAACAACCTCTATTCCAATTAAAACTCTGTGATGGTCTACTTACGCTTCAGCCTCTGTCGTTGAACGCAATATTTGCTTGTTGAGCGACTGGCGCAGTAGCTGGAACAGTTATGTCCATGGCGACAGCAGGAACGACTGTTGGCTGAATGATCGTCATTTGTACGAAAGGGGCTGCTGGTGCTGCAACAGTTACCAACGACGTATTTACTGGCGTAGCATTCGGCTTCGTAGGCAATCGTAAATATGACACCAACTTTGTTGCTTCTTGCATGCATGATTCCAGTGTCAAAAATTGATCGGCCTACGGCGTAGTTCGAAACGATCTGATCTTCAGTGAGGCCATTTATGAAGAATTTTATGTTGTATTTCGTTTCGAATGGACTTCTAAAATCGGATCCAGCATATAGCAATTTCCCTTTGAAACGAGTAATGTACATTTGTAGAGTTTCGCCCGGGGCTTGTTTCATTGATGTCCATTCCAACTCGACCTGATTTTTCCGACCAGGGTCTTATAATTTATCGATGAATTTGGATTGCGATTTTGATCGTTCAATCGGTCTAATTTAAATTTCGTACAACGAGTCATGTCACACATACCATCGGAGTCATCGTCGTCAGAGCTTCGTTGTTTCCGATGGCGGTTCTTGTTCGGTCGATTTCCATTTGATTTGTAATCTCTCGGCGAATTATGACCATCACCGCCATCATCATTTCCTTCACCTCCGGGGTGGTCGTTGTGCATGAGTTCCAAAACCGAGTTGTTGATTTCCTGATGGCGCGGGCAACAGTTTAACGGTCGGCGGCGGCTGCTGCGCAGCTGGCACGCTGGCAGGCGCCGCTTGAAACGCTGGTTGAAGCGCAACAGTAAGCCCTTGGAGAGATGCAGACAATTCTCTTGCCCAGTCCGGTACACATTCGATTTGTTGACGATCGTGGGAAATGCTGGGTTGTGCTTGCCGTACAGGGACTGGCTTTACAACTGAGTGGAATGCACTGGGATGTTGCTGATGTGCGGAATTTTGCTGGGTTAGGGGTTGAAATGTGCTTGCGGTTGTAATAGGATGCTGTGCAGGGACCTGCTCTGTGGGAACCTGCTGATGGACAGTTGTGCATGTGGTCGGGACTGTTATGCTGTTAGATTGTACCATGTGAGCAGCTTGCTGGTTGGTTGGAGGGGCATAATCCTGATGGATGCTGGCCTGAACGACGTGCGCAGTCGGCTGACCATTGGGCGACGATCTGGCACTGAGTGGGTTCGGGAAACGATTCCTACCCATATTCATGGCAAGGTCCGAAATAACGGATAAGCCTTGAAGGGCTTTGGTTGGTGGTCCTCAATCGACGTTTCCTGCTCGTAGACTTTAGCTGTGTGTTTGATCAGTAAATCGCGAAGTTCCAGATTATCCTTTGCCTTCTTCCTTAAAGCGTCCTGCATAGCCCTCTCATTTTCCTCCTTTTCCTTTTGAATCGAATTTATCCGTTCCAGGGCTTCTTCCAAAGCACGTTTCTGTCGATTGATTTCCTCGTTTTGATGTTGTAGAGCGATGTCCTTCGGACCTTGCGGCAGTGCTTGCACGACTGGTGTGGCGGGCGGCACAACCTGCTGCACGTTGGTCTGCTGCGTGGAGGTATGATCGTGCGGGACTGGAGGTTGCGGTGATGGAGCTGCATTATCGAAACTCTGATTAACAACTCTCCGATCAATCGCTCATTATTTAATATTCCTTTTCAAAGGATGCTAGGATCAGTTCCAACAGCGGCCCGTTGACTGATATGATCCTGCGACTGAATCTTCGGATGGACATCAGCGGCCTGCTGATCCAACCGCTGAAACATGTCTGCTACCAGCGATGGTGGGTCGGCTAATTTCGACGGCCACACCACTTGTGCTTTCATGAACGACGGGGTTGTTGTTGCTGTATCAGTTGCCAATGGCGGATTTGGCTGAGAAAACTGTATAGCTCGAATCTGCTGGCCCAAAGCGAACGTTGCGGAATGTTCGGGCAACGATTGATTTATTATACACGCGCAGCGAGCTTCTCGTTCTTGCTTCTGTCGGGCACGTAGCTCCAACATTTCTTGTTTCTGCTGATCTCGAAACGAATGCACCAAAGGATAATGAGCTATTTCAAATCGATTTAAATAAATTTATACGGACGTCGTCGATCATTTGGACGAATTTATTCAAGCCGAAAACCTGCCGTGGTCTGGCTTGCCGCGTATCATTTTACTGACCAGATTGGGTGGCACTCCTGCCATTCAGGGGCAGGGCATCTACGCCATGACCGCCGGCATGGAAGAAGAATCCGAGGAAGACATAGGGAAATGTGAGAACTATCTCAAGGTTAAATATTTTTAAAGTCAGGACAGTATAAGATACTGTGGACGACACGATAATAACGTACGTACGAATTATTTTACAAAATTACCATAATATTAGTGATACAAACGGAATGGTAATGTGATAACGGTGGATGATTCGCTGACTGCCGGCACACCAAATGTAGGAATAATACTGGTGGTTTTTGGCTGGTCGTTCCTACACTTCCTTCGTTCAACAGATCTCGGCTGTATTTGGAGATCCGGACCTTAAGGGCAGAGATCTTTATCGCGTTGTGTTGTTTACGAGTTCAGATGTTGGAACAATGTTGTACTAATCGGAAATATGAATTAAAGTCGTAGATGCGTATTTCGGAGAAACAGTTAAATGCACATTTACTAAAATATAAATATATGAGCGATTATGCTTTATGAGCGATGACAAAACTTGAGCAACCGCTCGCTACGACTATCACCGAACTATTGTAGAAGCCCAGCTCGTTCGCTATTTCGCCAAACGAGCTAAATCTCAAAACGCGCGAACGCGCCACCTATTGCAATCTCAGAACCTAGGGCGAAACATAAATCACTTCTCACACAAGTAAGAAACGAGAACAAAAAATTTTTCAATAAACTGTCCAAGTATTGAATGAACAAGAATATTCCAAGATCAGCAGTAAATCATTTTACTGTAAAAAGCATTGTATGCATCATAATGCATTTCTAGATTTCCTTTTCTGAGATGAATACGTCTTTCCATTTGTTATCATGGAAATTAATTCGTCGCATTTTTTAGTCAGATGGTGCTTTCAACATGCCCAATTTTAGTTTGTAAAGAAATCATGTTTTGAAAATAAGATGCTGTGAAGGTAAGTAATGCTAAAAATTCTAAAAATTTTGACTAAAACCGATAATTGCCCTGAGAATCATTTGTTTGTCATTGTTCAATCATTGTTTGTTTTATATTAAGTTTTGTACTCGTTGTGCATTCGTACTTTTAAATTCACCTGACTGTTAGTATATTATGTATTGGGTTGTTACTTAAAATGATACTTAAATAGGACTCGTTTCACCTATCAGTTTGTTTATTGAAATTATTAAGGGATCAGCAGCTTTCAAAAATGATGCAATCAGGTTTGGTCTCTTTAGACATCTTTTTGCATCTAAATTGTGTTATAAAACGTGGCATTTATTTTACCCTCTCAAAATAAATGGAATAATATTTGTGTCAAATTTGATTTTTTTTTTCGATCGTTTTTTTTGTATAGTGAAGAAAAAGTCTTCTCGGATATTTCACGTCGAGGTCGTTAATGTGTTCATCGCGGAGCAATTAAGGCTCGAATTTAAGTAATACAGTGGGCTTTTTTCGTTTGATGCTTTCCTCGGTTCACTCGTTACGACAAGCGACATCGTTAAGACTTATTTAAAGCAAAAAAAGTTACAATGGTTGGCATTAAGCGAAATGTAGTCAAGTCCTGTTCAACATTCTATCCAAGATGAAGCAACATTGTATGTAGTACACTTCGAACGTGTATCGTGCACTAGACATATATCTACCGAGATCGATACAAATTCTGTGAAGGCTAAAATAAATTCCAATCGAATTTCGAATGTACTCAAACTTATACGTTCGCGGCATGAATACTTAGGACCCTTTTCAATGTAATGAATGCATGAGACGAGCGAATTGAACGGGCGAAAATGTGTTCACGTTTTTTACTCAACTTTAATCGAGTAAATTAAGCGAGTTATCTAAAATTGGTGCGCCTGATGTAGCGCCAGAAGGTATGTTTTGCCTATAAATTGTGTTCATTTCGTTTACGTGAATTTCGTCAAGGATATTGCTCAAAATGTAAATGTTACAGGTACATTTTCATATTTTTATCTCTTTACCATAATGCAACCTTATTCCATTTTTCTTGCACACATTTTGCCGTACTTGCAAAACGAAACGTTACTGTAATCCTATGTTTTCATTCATTCGTCACCAATTTGATGACGACAATATTTTGATTTTTGATGAAACGATTTTGGGTTGACTATTCCTCTCAATCCGTGCCAATCATTTTCTTCAGAATACGCAATTTGTTCGTCGATGTTGACTGTTCTGGTGTCTCTTTTTGACAAAGGATTGAAATAATAGATAATTTTCATCATCGTCGTCTTCGGAGAAGTTAGGAAGTGGACCTCGTAACGAACCTAAGTGTATTGATTGCCGCGCCCGACTTTTAGCTATCTTCGAGGATCCAACCTCCTCCGCATTATGAGCCATCGAAAGTGCTATTCGCGGGACACGTTGAAGCTTGAAAGGGGCAAAAATCGGATTCATGTTTACAGTTCAGTTTGTACGCGTTTGATTGAACCATCACACTATATGAGTATGAAGTTGTGCGACGTTCAGGAAAAGTAACTGAGAATTATTTTTTGTTTCCTCGAATATCTTCCCGCTTAATTCCTCGTCCGTTCCTAAAGCATCGACCGACGAAATCCCTCCGAGAATCCTTTCGGAATGTTCAAATGTCTATTGCTTTAATGTCAACTTGGGAGCATCAATAAGAAAACGTTCAAGATATTATATCGGTTTTAAAATATACTATTCTTTGTCCGTTTTTTGTAAAAAGCTTTGTGAAATCATTTTAACCAAACAAAAGACGCCGCTTATTTCATCATGGAGGACGTGTTTTAGACATCAGTTTCATTCGAAATGGACTAAAAATTAGTTCACTAAACCCCTAAATTACGGTACTAATTGACTTTTTTTTAAACACATTTTTGTAATTTTTGTACCATTTTATGAATACTTTCATTCAGTGTCTTTCGAACTCTATATTTAATAGTAGAAAAAAATTTTCAATTTTCAAAGAAAATTACTTTATTGCATGCGCGGAAATGATCATGATTTTTCATTTTAATTTCGAATATGGTGAAAGTTTTCGTCTGTTTTTTCTTCATTTCTCGTTTCCATCTTGTAAATATTGTTGTTATCGCAGAAATTGGACATCGTTTAACGACTCTCAATCTATTTCCAGTTTCATTAAATTTATTGCCTTCTTTCCGAACGAAGCGTCATCATTGCTAAATACATGTTCGATTATTTCTTTTTTTACATGCTTCGTTTCTTGCAAAATGTTAGTCGAAAGAATAGTGAATACTAATTACGTTTATTGTATGCAATATAATATGCGTCCTCACGTTCCTCAAACCATCTCCATTCCTAGGTTCGCAAGCAAAAACGTTAACCATGAAAATTCTCATAGACCGTTATGTCAATGTCTCTCGTTGGGAATCTATGAGAGGCATAAAATTTATTCTTTTTTCGTGTATTATGTTTTTTTGATTAATTGCCTCTAGACGAAACCGTTTCTTCGACTATTCTTCATATTTCCGCCTGTTGAATTTTACGTAGTCGACAACTTTTTGCTTATTTGTAAACTAAAACATATTTTTCGTGAAACTTTTTTTAACGTCGGATGAATAATTTACCAGCGACTTTTCTATTCGTTTTTTTAGTATCTCGAAGGCATAAAAACAGATGTGTTGTTTTTTAACGATCAAGATACATACAAAAAAATTGTCCACGGTTCAGTCCTTCCATCATGATGGTCTGTTTTATATTCGGTTCGTGTTTATCATTCAAACAATAAAAAACTTTTAAAAAAAGAAATCGAAAACCGATGAAATTACATTCCAAAATTTTGACTCAATAATGGCAACTTTTGTCATTAAACTGTCAATTATTTTGTCAGGTAGGCTCAATTGTTGATTGATAAAAAGTAACATTATCGAGGATTAAGAATGTCTCATTATGTTACTGAAAACTGCACAGTTAAACATAGATTATTTTAATCATGACGCTTTTTTTGTAAGATTAAAAAAAACTGCTGACTTGACGAAATAATACGACAATATCTCACAATCCAGCTTTTTCACGAATTCTTTTTTGTGTAACCAATTTTGTCCTCGACACCAATCAAATTGTGCGCATATTGGATGATGTAAATAGAATTATGCTGTAAATTTTAATTTACTATTTACGTCAGAATCGTAACCATGTCTTATTTTATGAAATGTCACCATGATTATACGAAATATTTCCATGCAGATCGTTCTGTAATAGTTCTTTTTTCATGGTTTTTTTTCCTGCGACTGAAATTGTGTTGGCTAAAAAACGTCCCGTTTATCCACTTTTGAAAAAAATTTTAAAGCCGCTTTCCAGCAGTGGTTTGTGATTACTGTAAACTAAAATACCTTATTAAAGCATTTTTTCTTTTAAACCTTTTTTCTGAATTTCGATTTTTGAACACTTTTTTTACAATTAAGTTTTTGGTTCGTTTTTCATCGCGTTTAAAAACAATTTTTTGCAATTTTTTAGCCGAGAAAAGATTTGCTTGTTTTAATACTCATTTGTCAGCTATTATTCAGGAGCGAAAAATTGTGAGAGATTTTTCGTTCCTGAATCCGAAATTGAAAAGAACGCGAATAATTTCAGCTTCCCATTCGTTTTTGTTCCGTCTCTCTCTCTTGCTTTCACTCGAACGAAGCTCTTCATCTTCGTCGTAAGTCTTACTGTACTTGTTATTCACGATTTAGAAAAATAAAATGATTGAATTGTTTTTTAGCCCTTTAATCGTCGAAATGTGTTGCAAATAAACCTCAAAACTAATGATTGCTTTTTTCTATATTTTCTTTTAATTTTTCCCTTTTCCCTGCGGCTTGATGATCAATGTGTGAAAAACTCAACAAAAAACATGTGTCTGTCGAGGTGTGGTTTTGTATCCTATTCGACATTGTAGAAACAAATTTTTTGCACGCCTAATCAGGCTAACGAATCATATATTGTATTTAATTAGAGCGTAATTATATCCAAAACATACGTTATGAATTATTCATAGTACCATATCGATGTACGACTAAAAACTATTTTCATTACAACGAAACAATCGTTGAAAACTTGAAAAACATATTCGAAATCGGTTTCTGCATCTTTTAGATAATACAAAGCCTAAAATTGGACAAATTTGGTCTCTATAAAGTGTACGCAAGTTGACCGAATCGGTCCGAAAGTTGTACCGTAATGGGTCACTGTTCGAACAGTAGCCACGAAGAATGGCGTCGGTGTTTGAGGGATTACGTTATGGCCAAACCGTTCACGTATTACGAAGTCATGATTTTTACAGTTACTTACGCGTTGATAACGGCCATGGGACTATTGGGCAACGGTCTCGTGATATACGTCGTGGTTAGCAAACGTTCCATGAGAAGCACGAGAAACGTATTCATAACGAATTTAGCCCTCTCAAACTTTTTATTAGCCGCTATTTGGATACCGTTCCTTTGGATTCCGACGTTTCAAGTGGATTTCAATCACAGCGTCTTCTTTTGCAAACTGGCTCAAGCGTTTCCTGGCATAAATATTTACTGTTCGACGTTGACTATATCCGTGATCGCAGTCGATCGATATATCGTCGTGGCTTGCAGCCGATTCGGAGCCGATCGATTGAAAGTGTGTCAGGCGATATTCATATCGACGGGCGTATGGGCGATCGCCTTAGTACTGTCGATACCGTATTTATTATTTTTCGACATCAGTGAATTGATCGTGCCAGAAGAGATGAGCATGTTGGCCGGTTTTCCGGCCACATCGTTGTTCAAAATGTGCGCGTTCATGCCGAATTCGTGCTTGAATTCGTTGTACGACGACGCCGAAATGAAAGAATGCAAAAACAAATACGAAATGGTCGTTAACATTTTACTGGCCACTTTTCTGTACGCCGTTCCATTATTGGTACTTTTTACGTTTAATTTTCTACTGACGAAATTTTTAAAAACCGCCGAACGTCAAAGCACGGCACTGCGGAATCGGCAGAAAACGACGCCCGACGGGCTTGTAATTGAAAAGAACAAAAAACAAAGAGGACGACGAAACAGAACCACGGCGTTATTGCTGGCCATGGCCATCACCTACGCCATTTTATGGCTACCGTTTACGATACTCAGTTTGTATATTCATTTAGCGCCCGGTCAGAAGGACGAGCGGGAAATAAAACTGGCTGACGAAGGATGTAAACTGACCAGCATGCTGTCCATATGCGTCAATCCCGTGCTGTACGGCTATTTGAATACGAATTTTAATCGCGAATTTAAAAGTATATTCAGAAAAGCGTTCCCGTTCTTGAAACTTTCGCCGCCGAAGAACAGTCGAGAAGCGTTGAAGAGTCAAATGTCCGGTTTCAGTTTGTTGACCAAAGATTCCGATAGCGATCGCATACGGCTAAGTCACGCGCCAAAAATGGACCTTAGACACGCCCCGAAAATGGGATTAAGGCAAATGCAAAGTAACGATATTATGAAGAACGAGGAAGATGAATTGACGACATGACCACATTTGCAATTAATTGTACATCAATTTGATCGTTCTACGAAAATAAAATATTATTTTGTTGATAGTTTCTCAAATTTACACGCAAAATTAAGGTAAAACCTACGATTTTTTGTTGCCTTTTTTAGATGAGTATGAGGAAATTTTGAATTCCATACAATTTGATGATTAGGTAGCTAATGTTTACTACGAAGTTACCTAAATCGCTGCTTTAACGTGCGAAATGAGATGTTTTACAAAATCCATTGGATAATCCGAAATCCATTCGATTTCCTTGAGTCTAATGTGCAACAACGGGACAAAAAATGGCTAAATTATTCACTCAATCGTTAAGCAACGACGATTCGTTGAAAGTTTGGATTTTATACTTCGTTATCGACGCGCTCTTATTAGTTTTAAGTAAGTACCAATTTTTTGCAATTTCATTGAGCAATTTTGTGAATTTTGTTGAATCGTAATGTAAGTATGTATTAAAAAATTGACGGTATTTTGTATTTTTAAGTTGGTTTAATTAGTTACGTATTGTTTATCGGCGTCATTCCGCCGTTTAAACGCGGATTTTATTGCGACGATGAAACAATTCGATTTCCTTTCAAGCCAAATACAGTTTCCGTACCGTTGCTGCTAACGACCAATATTGCAATTCCATTTTTATTCGTGGAAACATACGAATACTTAATAATACGTCAAAATACAAAATTCTACACGCTTAAGAATTCTCCACGGCATCAACCCATAAGTTTAACGAGACATTTTTTGACGGCTACCACGGCGATCAACGTCGAATTTATGTTGGGGCTCATCGTAGAAATCGCTCTGATGCATTTCGGTAAATCGGCTTTCGGCGTACTTCGACCGCATTTCATCGACATTTGTCGACCGAATTTCACAATCGTCGATTGTTCGAAGAATCACGGATACATATTAGAACCTCATTGTACATCGACGCCGACCGTCCATTCTGAGCGGCAACTAAAAATTGCTCGCGAAAGTTTTCCATCCGGTCATTCGTCCAGTGTTACCTACGCACTTTGCTTTCTTTTGTACTACGTTTATTACAGGAGAAAGAAACTGAACAGAACGCAAGATAAATTGACACGTTTTTTGACGAGATTATCGTTTATTGTGTTGTTTTTATTTCTTGTTTGGTCGTGTTTTGTTTATGTTACTCGTGTGACTGACTATTGGCATCACAAGACTGATGTCTTAGGTGGAATTACGTTAGGATCATTCGTAGCCACTGTATTATTTTGGAGGAAAGACAGTGCTTTATTTAAGAGTAACGATAGCTTTTAATTTGTGTTTGTGCGGAATAAATCACTTGGTTGTGTTTTTCTCAATTTTAGTGACGATTTTACAATACAATTTTTTTTGTTTCGTGCTAGATATTTTGTTTCTATGAACGAATGATTTTGAAGAAATAAATAGTTTATATACATATAAAAATAAATTATATTTGTATTTATCAATTTTCATTCCCGCTATGTGTTTGAAGTTAAGTAGTAACTTTGTGAAAACTTTTTGAACGTTTTGTTGTTATTTGCAATTTTGTCGAATCGGAACTTGCATAATGGTGGTTGGATATGATCCATTAACCAAGAAAAAATTAACTCCATTAGATCTTACTATTGCTGGCGTTGTAAGTGGAGTAGGAACACGCGCCCTTTGTCAGCCTTTGGATGTTTTGAAAATAAGATTGCAGGTGAAAATCATTTTTTTATTCGATGTAACTTGAAAGGACACATTTTGATATGTTTCGTTTCGATTTTCAGCTACAAATCGAAAGAATTCACAGAAGTCATGTTGATCGAGGAAAGTACACAGGAATGTTTCAAGCAGCCGAACTTATCGTTCGTGAAGAAGGTGTTAGAGCTTTATGGAAAGGCCACGTACCTGCTCAAGGACTGTCGGTGGTGTATGGAGTTGTAAAAGTGATTCATACTTTTAAATTTTTACAATTAATAGTAGACCACTGTTTATTTTCTAACCATATGCTTTGCATTGCAATTAAGCTACTTTGATGCTATGACCGATGGTATTTCCATTTGAAATTAACTAGTTTCCATGTACTTTATAGTTTCGCACTTTCGAATTTCTAACGAAAGAAGTTTGGCAGCATTTCCCATCGAAATTAACTACCGATTTCTATCCTGTAACGCATTTCGCTTGCGGGGCTGTTGCCGCAAGTTGTGCCACTACAGCTTCGTATCCATTCGACGTTGTGCGCACTAGACTCGTGGGACAAGGTGAACCAAAGGTGATTCACTTTTGTCGCAATTTTATGCAAAGGTTCAAAAATGCTTGCAAAAATTTGTTTCATCCAGATATATAAAGGCATGATACACGCTGCTACCACGATGTTGAAACAAGAAGGAGCTTTTAGTTTTTATAAGGGTTTCATCCCTACTATTATTCAAGTCGCACCTAACGCCGGTACTGTTGGCGTACTGTAACCGTACTCTTTCCGAATTCATGGGGAACTACTATTTGTAGGGTTTGCGTTCGCATTTTATACATCTTTTTGTCGGTTATGGAGCAAACATGTTCCATCAAAATATAAGTCAGGTGTGTCTTTGAAACACAAAAATTCCTCAACCTGGTCAGAAAGAGTCACACATTTTGGTCTCTTTTCTATTGCTATATTATAGTTATGCTACAATCGCTTATTTGTGGTGGTCTCGCCGGTTTGGGTGCTAAAACGCTTACATACCCTTTCGATTTGTTTAAAAAGCGTCTTCAAGTCTTTGATTTTCCAATTTGCTTGTTTTAAAGTTTTTTTTTTGTCATAGTTTGAACTATTTTGCAGATTAAAGGATTCGAATATGCGAGAGTTCCTTTCGGAAAAGTTCGATATTATGAAAATTTTAGGCACGTTTTAAAAGCAATGACGAAAGAAGAAGGATACATTAGTCAGTATTTACTGTGAATTAGTTTTTCCACTCGTTTTTTTCTTTCCATTTTATCTGTTCGTATTTAGGCTTGTTCAAAGGATTCATGCCTAGTTGTTGGAAAGCTATCTTTTCGAGCGGTTTAACGTTTTTCTTTTACGAACAAACCTGTGTTTTTCTATTACGATTACATGATTGAGAAAGAAAAGTAGAAACAAAAATATCTGATGAAATTTATTTTGTAATCGAAATAGTTTGGAAAAAAACCACGTGATATTATGATAAAAGGAAAATGAATGTTGCAGGATTTCTTATCTAAAAACTGATAAAACGAATGTAAACAGTTTTCGAATTGGCTTTTGTACTAAATAGAAACTAAATTGAGCTGCATTGTGTTAGCAAAACTACCTTTACTGGTCGCTGTACAAGTATCATGTTTACAAAATTAACTTCTCATTCTTCAACTTCTTCTACGGAATTTATAATTTCTAGTTTTCGCATTGATTTAAATAGAATCTGCGAATTAATTTCGTTGAAATTACAATTGGGCGATTTGGATATTTTTAACGATGAAATAATGGTTGGTAAAAGTTCAAAACAGGCATTGCGCTTGAGAATTCTGCCGAAAAGTCATTTGAAACCGCCGAAAAAAGCTGTTTATGATAAAAGGAAAATGCGAAAATCATTTCTACTGCGTTTGGCTCGAACGGTGACAGGTATCAGGTGGAAACGAGTCGAACATTTCGTTCGAAAATTGGATCATTTCTTAGAGAGTTCGCCGGATGAAGAACTCTCCGATGTTTGTGAAAATAGCATAGAAGAATTTTGTTTGGACATCGATCAAGTGCTCTTCGGTGTGTTTTCGACGTCGAGGTCGGTTTCGCCATTATCGACGCCTGTCTTGAAAACTTTAGACGACAACGAAAACGTTGACAAAATCACGAATGAAAAAATCGCCCATTTTAATCTAAAATTTGAAGTATAATTTGACATTACATTTCAGAGAAAATATTCATTAGAGTTTCTTGATATTAACCGATAATTTTAAATTTCAGACTAACATTTGCCAACAATCGAAAATAGATCAAGTTGTATCAGAGATAAACTTTGCGAAATCATTTTCATTTCTTCAACCGACAGTCAATTTGTACAGTATTTAAATGTGCTTTCACCAAACATTTTACGTGCGGAAATATGTTGAAACGTGTTTTTATCAGTTTCGTATATTGTCGTCTCAGAACTACTTTGTTTGATGAAACTTTTTCAAGGATTATAAATGTTTTTTTCTGTCGGAAATTTTGATTCAGATTAGCGAAATGTTGTTACTTGTTTAATTAAATAAAAAGAATGTTCGCAAACCGAATTCGAAATAATTCCAACAGATTGCGATTGAGGCTTATTTCTGAAGGGGAAAACACGTTAAGAAATAAAATTAGATACGGAAAATGTAGAATTTCTAAGTTTATTAGCTTTTCTTTCTTATCGACGTGGTCATAATCGACCGCGGACCATTTCCAGACGGTCCGACTTGCTGAACACCCGATGTCGCACCCGATCCGGATCCAGCGAATTTCTTGCAGCAAATCCACTGTCGCAGCGTCGCAAAATATCGCGGATTAAAAATATACATAACAACAGCGTCGCCGAACGCGTTCAAACAATAAATCAGAAACAATACGCTTATCAAATCGGGCGTACGGCGTACAAATTGCAATATAAAAATAA
>JAQGBA010000557.1:0-30352 GCA_034698125.1 Prionchulus punctatus | reverse complement strand
TCAAACATTTTACAGGATAGAGCTAGAACCATAATTCCTTCGCAATTGTAACCCTCCTGTACCAAGTTACCTCCATGAAAAAATTTAGAGAGCAGCTTAACGTAGTTTACAAGTTATAAAGCTTTTTCCTGGAACTTTTTGATGGACCCTTGTACTTACACTTTACGAAATGGTCCATAAGTCAGCTAAAAGACTAAAACACAAGATGAAATTTTGTAAAGTGTAAATGAGCCAAATTGTATACTTGCACATCATTCTTACTGTAACATTTTTTGAGTTTGCAATTGTGAATGGACTATAGTTGATTATTATTATTATTATTATTATTATTAAGTTCTCGACTTCAAAACTTGAAGGTGTAGTACAATTTTAAAGAGACAACGACTTAGATCATTAAACAAACACACAATCACAAAATTTTCAATCAGTTTCTTCCAATGAACGAAGAAATCTTCCAATCAGCCTACAATGAACGAGCTTTTCGCCAGTAATTCGTTGAAAATGTTCGTAAGATGTTCATAGAATTCTTCTTTAGTGTTGGAATTTGCTGAGTTCCTTGATAACTTCATTCCCCGCCCTTGTACCATTAACTGTACGAACATTTCATGATCCAAATCGAAACTGTTTAAATAAAGTGTATAAGGCCATAGTAATACCTTGTAGTTGGCCGGACCACAAGGGAGAGCAAAGTTAAAAACTGACCGCTCTTAATGCCAGCCCAATTTTACGCCATACTTATAACTTTAAAAATATAACACTTGCTAAATTCAACACTTTACAACATAAAATTTTTCATTTCAATAATGAATCCAGTTTCGATTTGGATCATGGAATGTTCGTACGGTTAATGGTATAGGGGCGGGGAATGAAGTTATCGAGGAACTCAGCATCTTTTTTTGCAAAAAAAACGATTATTTTGCAGCGAAAGCTCAAAATAACTTTCTTTCTTGCCAAATACACTTCACTTTTGTATGAATTTCGACGATTTCCATTCGAAGATTATCCCAACATGGTTCCGACGTGGAAGAATTTCGATTTAATCCGTTGGTCGTCCCGAGACACTTTAACTACATTTTCGCAGCATTTGGTGGATGGAGTCAGAAAATGTCATTCATGAGCCATAATTGAGATATTATTCAACTGTGAGAAAACCATGCTTTCCATCAAATCAGTCATGCTGCCAATATGCATGGACTTTCTCCAATACCGCGGGTCATAGCATAGTATATGCCGATAAACAATGATAACAAAGCATATTATGAAAAAAAACAATGAAGTGCTAACTTCTCCAGCTGAGACACAATCGCATGACACTTTACCACTTTGCTCTGTAGCTACTTGCTTTTACGTATGGAATGGTCAGCGTCTGTAGCTAGCTCTTGTTCCTGTCTTTTTCTTCCCGAATTGTTTTATTCCCCCAAGTGCGTTTTTTCTCTTATAATTTTATCCTGAAATTAATAAAACTGTTATCTTTTGATCTTGTCTTGAATTTTTTCCTGCAACTGTAGTGTTGACATAATGAAAGAAAATACTTCCAAAGTAGAAGGGAAGCATATTCTGATGGCATAAAGCTTTTTTAAAGTGTTCTTTCTTTATGCTTTCTCGTGTTTATTTTTTTAATATTTACTTGTATACAGGTGATAGAAATCACGATCAAAATTCGCAACCCTGCTTGCTTAGAAAATTGTTCAGTGACGATGTACAGTCCAAATCAAAACAATAATATGGCTCTTGATTTTTAACTGATACGAACCATAAGCCGAATTAGTTGTCCCACAGTGAAGCGTAGACATAGCATAGCGGATTTTTCCCATCGTAGCACACTGATCCAAATCCCATTGGCTGCAGGATAACAGGGTCGCTTTGAAATGATTCTTGGAATGACTGACAATATTCTTAATCCTCCGTACATGTTTGACACGTTTTGAGAAATTCGCTGGTGCACGAACCTAGAGCAGCCGGATAAATTTTCGTCTGTACGGCGTTTATTGTATCGATGAAGTAATCGTGGGTGAGAGTGTGGCTGCAAATGGTATTAATGCCGCAAGCGGTTTGCGTGCTCCCGCAGTTTGGATAGAAATCTATGTGGCCCAATGGATGCAGAGTACCGAGACCGTCCAACGAAGCTCCGTTCGTCTGTATGACATCGACGCATCCCGCGCTACTAGAGCTTAATCCTCGGTCACCTGAGCATCCTTGGAAGCCTGGGCCAGAGGGATCTAAACCGCTGATACGGTTAAAGCTTGTCTGATATCCGGCTTGGCAGCAAATGTGAGTACCGATGCAATAAAAGTATGACCCGGCTCCTGAAAAAAATCAGTATGTGGCTCTCCCGATCAAATACAGTAGAACTACCCCTAACCTTTGAACGATTGCGCAATATGGGCGACTACCGAAGATACGGTCTGAGTATTCGATGCCGCTTGTTTGTAATCGATGGCCGGTAAATCTGCGCCTCTGCTCCATCCGGTAATCAAAATCATGTCGTCTTCGACAGCCAACAGGGCGCTAGCCATATCGTGAAACCGCGTGTTTACCGTGTTTTGAAAGCTGTGCACGATAAACACAATTCTACTTCGTATGTAACCGCCAGCGATTAGTTGACTGGTCATGTTTTCAACTTGTTCATCATTCGATATATCAAATGATCTCGACGTCGTCCTTGTGCTTACCAGAAACGTTGGCGCAATTGTTGCAAGGTTGTAAGCCGGTAGCCAACTGCACGAAGTGGGCCACATTTCTGAGAGAAACGAGTGACGTTAAATGAAATTTTTGTGCCTTAACAGTTAACTAACCTTCCACAAACTGAACGACTAAACCTAAATCTGATAAGATTTCCGTCGTTGCAGCCTTGATGACGTTCTGATTCGGTAATACCAAAAACGGTAATGCAACAACTACCGTCTCAAATTCCACTTGCAGTCCAAGTGGCACTAAGTTGTACGCATTATTCGGCGGACGACTGCAAAAAACTGCTGGCTATTGAATCAAAATTCATCGAAAGAAAACAACAACAGGCGCATACAAAAATCGTATGGATGTAACGTTGGATACAACGGAATACGATGCAGATGTATTTTGCATTGTTGTCAGGATCAAGCTTTGATAATAGTTTTTTCGATTTAGAAAATAGGCTGTATTCGGATCGGCTAGGCTGTCGTTGTAGAAATCGGTGTTAGAAAAATCGGTTTTTACAAAACGAGCATTCTGCACAAAACCAATATTAGAATCTGATTCTATGCTCGTTGCACTTTATTTTAAAAAAAATTTGTCGAAAAAGCTTTGATGGAAGTTTTTTTAAAATAACTTTTGTGATTCATCAGTTTTTAGCTTGGCAAAATCAGATTCGACCGATTTAAAATATGAATATGAATTTGCGTATTAAATACACAAACTTGCATGAAAAAATGGAACGAGACTATAAATACAATGGATTTTCTTCTAAAACTTCATGGGACATTCAAAAAATTTGATTCAAATTGTTTTTTAAATGAATTATTTCTCGATTGAGATGATACAAAATCGGATCTCAGGTTGTCATATTCCGATAAATCGTTGTCGATTTTCGCTGTCGATTTACCCATTTTCGAAATCGGGCTTTCAAACTTGACAACGGGATTAGAGGGATATAGCACATGGACATTTTGAATGTCCTCAGCGTTGCTGTCGGGCAAGTTATGACCATGGACAGCCTGTTTGCTGTGAGAATCTTTGCTCTTGTCGCGAATTTGTACGACTGGCGTCGATTTCCCCAATTTCGCCAGCTTTTCGTTTTCGGCCTTATCCAAGATGGTTTGCAATTTTTCTTCAGCATTTTTAGCTTCTATGGCTTCTTCGCGCCAACTTTTCAACGGCATACCTTTTTCGACGTTATCTTCGAATTTCGTCCGTTTTTGACAGCATTGATTTGTTTTTCCAACGAACTTCCACAAGCAAACCAGCGAATATTGAATGCTGATAAACGCGCAAAGAGCTATCGCTGATAGCACTGATATAATTATGCAAATCAGAAATAGAATTCCGACCAATACAACGAATGTTACACTCGATACCATAAACGAATTAACCGATGTTTCTAAGTCATTCATGATATCAAAACTTGCAGCCACGTGCGCTGGCTATGACGTCACTCGCTAAAAAGTCTCAGTTACTGAAACAATGCAACAACCAACCTTGGACGATGTATTATTTGTTTTGCTTGCCCATTTTGTCGACAGTTTTACCATTCAATGGGACACATGATTTATTCAAGCACAAAAATCAAAGAGATATGTTTCAGGAGAGGCGAGGAAATCCGAGAGTCATAAAAATGGAATGTCATTATCGTTTTCGTTAGCTTCGCAGAAACTCGTCCTCTTCACTATCATCGTATTGGTTTTATGCTTTCTATTCCGTTTTCGACGACAGATTCGTTCGCTGTCGCCGCCTTTGACGAACTTCAAAAATCGCTTAGCGAGATAAAAAATTAATCCGATAAAGACGGCCAAGGCAATTAGCATAACGAACGATAATCCGATAAGCATCATCACAACGAAAGCTTCCATGGCGAGAAGCGTTGCTGAAATACAAAGAAAATAGCCGTTAAAAGCAAAACAGTTTCCAGAAAACTTGCAAATTCGAGCGACTTTTAGTGAAAATCAACTGCAAATCGAGCAATTTTTTGCTTTAAATCAGACGAATTTAGATGCAATTTACAAATTTTCAATTGCAAATCAAGCAAATCAGCAACTGCATTGGAAGTCGGATTTCCAAATAAATATGAATTTCGATTCACCTCGAAATGTTTTCTTATCGCCGAGTAGCAAGTCAACAATAATTCAAAAGCTGCAAGAAAAAAAATTAATAAACAATTTATCAAACAACTCCGTCCGACATTCTAGAAAATTCATGCGCATTTTTGAACATCAATGCCGCACGTCATCGTCATAGTTTGCGAATGCAATCAAATAATATTTATTCTACGATCGCCCGACGACGAACAAGTATAATTAGATCATCGCTTGGAAATTCGCCACTCATTTATTCCGATTGAAAACATCTGCCACTAATAACGATTTACGATAGAATCTTGGCGTCAAAATAGTTTACATAAGATACATCCGTGAGTTCAATGAACGAAGAAGACAGCGCTTTATTTGTTTCTGTTAACGTTGAACAGTATTTGATTTTGTCTTTGAAATGTAGCTTGGCATTACAAGTTTAAACCATGACTACCAATAAAAGTAGACAGCACTTTTTTGTTCAACTGTACATGATTTGCCAAATCAAAAACTAACAAGTTGCAGCCATGAGTTAACAAATAAGTAGACAACACTTAATACTTATTTTTGAGTTGTTTGAACAAACTCGATTTGCTAACGTTAAAACAGCTTGACATTGAACAAGTTGTTCCAGCCATAAGTTCAGTAAATGAAGCAAGTTTTTGTTTCGGTTATTGTTCTACTGTTCATGATTTGCTAAATCGAACGTTACAAGTTGAAGAGATCAATAAACGAAGTAGACAGAACTGTATTTGTTTCGCTAAAAATGTACCTTAGTGCAAAATTTGCTGTTTTTGAAAACAGCGCTATTTTGCAGGTTTCTCGAATGTCTTGCAACGATTGCGTTGAATCTTTATTAAGATTTTCGAGGAATTCCTTGAAAAATGTGAAATAAAACAAAATTTCGGCCGTGGACGATGAATAATCGAGCGATTTCGACGGATATCTTGTTGCGAATAGCTGGCGAGGACGAAGTACAGATTTTAGACGAATTCGGCGACGAAAAAGCGCTTCATTCGCTTATTCGACAAATCGAGCACGAAACATCGTTGGAACCGACGCGGAAAAGGTCCGCCGATGAGAAAACAGTGTTACGACGGAAAAATAGGAAAGTGTTACTTTTGAAATGCGCTCACGACGGAGAACACTTCGAAAAATGCTACATCGAAGAATCCATCGAGCTAAGTCAAGTAAGAAATTGCGGTTGCCGTCGACTTTCCGAGCAAATTCTTGTTTCAATTCCTCCTTGCGAGCTCTTAATTTTTGTTCCATCGCTCCTAGCTAGCTAATTTTTGTTTTTTGCTCGTTTTGAAGATTTCCGTGGTTATGAATTGTCAGACGGACAGCATAATTTGGTCGTTTTGCGGATTTCCCGAAATCGACGGGAAAATCTGCTGCAATTACGTCGTCTGTACAATTTGTAGGAGTATTTTTACGTACGACGGAAGTACCTCGGGAGCTAAACGCCACGTAGAAGCTAAACATAAGAACGTCGTTACGGAAATTAGGAAGATGGGTAACGTTGAATCCGGGCAGATTTTAGTCGCTGACTACAGCGATAACACGCTGCCCATACGATTTATCAGCGAAAGCGATGTAGTCGAAGTAATTGCATCGAAACTTCGTTCGCCAGCGCAGTTTCTTGACTGACTATGAAGTATAGGTGTAGTATTTTTAGCCTACGCTAGCAAAAAGTGACGTCGTGGATGAGTCAATTTCAATCGAAGGCCCGGCGGCTGAAACACGAAGTGTTCGAGTATGTTGATATCCTTCTTGCTAGAACAGTTAACTTAGACGACACGAATTTTATTTTTCCAGATAGTTTTAGTACAAATTTATTAATCTTTAGCTAAGACTGATTTTGTGATGTTTATTTTTGTTTTTAGGTCGTTCTCGATGATTTTGACTGTGATGTTGTACCCCGGACATTCAAAATGGACAAGTCCACTAGGGAAGATTTAGATCAGCCAATTTCTTTTAATACTACTCAATGCCTTGTATGTAATGTGGATTTCAAAAATGTTGCGCTGGCGATGATGCATCGAAGCGTTCATGGAGATAAATCTGATTTCTCTTGCGCCCAGTGCGGGAAAATATTTATAACTTGTAACGATTTCTGGAATCATTTGTACAAACGTTCGTGCACATAAATGTTTAAAATAATTATAGTAGCATACATATATATTCTCTGATGCCTGGACTTCTTGTCCTTTAATTCAAGCTCAAGTTCAACTCAAAAAGATTACCATAATAATGATTTGCATGTACATAAAGCGAAAAACACTTTAAACCACTTACTCTCACACAAAATGGAGTGTGCTAAAGATGCCTAAAACACCATTTTAGTCTGTAAGTGGTACTAATTCAAAAATCAGCTTGCCGGATCGTTTCGTGTTTTCTCATAAATAGCACCACCTCCCTCAGAAATAACCACCGGGTCGGACCCATTCTAAATAAACCCCCCTCCGTCTTTTTTGGATGATACTTTTTGGAAGCATTAAATATTGATAATGGTGATGAAGAAATGTGAAGAAATTTCGAAAGTCACGTTGTTTTTCATGCATAATATCATTTGGTAATGCTTTTTTCTTTGAATGTCACATGGAAAATCACATCACTTTTACTTGGTAAAATGTGTCATGCAATATTATTTTATTAGTCATAACACCAATACGTGAGTTTTTAAACAGTTGAAAAAATACCCCCCTCCCCCCTGGGGAATTACCCCTGGTCAGACCCATTAATTAGTAATTCGATGTTATATTTCGTTGATTTACTTGTTCAATGCTGGATTGATCGAATTTGACTTCTTCCACATTGACATTGATTCTATCAGTCGCTTTCTTAACTTGAAATCGAACAAGAAGTAAATAATCGGATTCAAGCCGGTGTACAAAATGTGAAACGTTTTTGTCACATTGCCCGCAACTATGGTCGGTCCCAAGAACATCAGCACTCCAACGAAACACATCGATACAGTGCAAAAGCAGCCTTGAGCTAGCATTTTAATTTCTCTTAGGTATTTGCTTTTGTTATTGCTGTTGAGTGATTTCCAGCTTTTGATCGAAGCGGCCACCGACCAGATGTATATGAGAATGATTGAAATGCAAACTACGTCAATTGTAGAAACTTGAAACACTTTGTAAGTTAGGAAAATTCTATCATTGACGTCTATCTTAGATATATTTTGAGAATAATCTTGACAAAATGCTATCGGCAACAAAACGCAAAATGGCATGTATGATGATATGCCAAAAATGTAGCATAGAAGTAAGATTAATCGAGTTATCATCGTTGAAAAAATCTTGCGGTACATCGAGAAGAATACGATAGCGACAAAGCGGTTGAGGGCGATGGCCACGTTTATATAGAAACTACTGTACCACCCTAGGCAACTTTGCACAATTACTATGTATCGGCCAACGGCAATATCCATTGCCAAATAGTTGAAATAAACAACCAAAGTACGGTAGATAATGAAGAACATGTTCATCAGGTCCGATACACCGAGTCCGAATGTTAGCGTGTAATACGAATGGCTGAATTCTTTTTTATTGAACAGCATGATGGTCAGTACAATACAATACATTGAGAACAGTATCACGGCTAAAGTGGTCAGTAATACGACTTCGACTACTGTATCTTTTACAGGAGATGTTGCATTCGCTGGTGCACTCGATGAATTCATTTCTGTGCATCTAAAAGTCTGGAAAAATAACAAGTCCTCATAAGTGAAATAAATTTTTAATGATATAGAGAAAATACAATTTATACTTTTTGAAAAATAAAGAAGCTTTGTTTGAATGCTAATTAAAAAGATTGGAGTTCAACAAATCGTTTTTATTTCAAAATGTATCTGACGAGATAAATTAAAATTTTAGGTTTTATTAAAATGTTCTATAATCAAAGAAATATGCCCTTTTTCATACTTAAGGACAAAGATCTTAAGGCATTGTAAATATAGTAAAGTAAATACTGTTTTTAATTGAGAAAAATAAATGCTAAATTTGAAATGCGCGCTAAACTTGCTTATAACATTTGATGCGACCAAAGTATGGCCGCGCCCATTTTTCAATAAAAAGTCCTCATCTGCTCATTGTGAACTCATAGACTGTAATTTTGTATAGTGGATCAAATAAAAATGATCTTTGATTGATATTATTTTTATTCTTTATTATGTTCACTTCATTATCTTTTATCGTTAGTTATTCAATTGTAGAAATTACAAATTAAAAAGCAATTAGCCAGCATGCTTTTTCATTCACAAATCATAATTTTATATAAATTAAAATTTCTTTTAGGAATATATTTAACTTTTTTATATTGTTCGACAGTAACTTTTATCATTGATCTTCCTTCTAACTAATTAAATATAATAATAAACGTGCTCTCTATGTACTGTAGACAGTAGGTACGGTACACGAATTTAAATGACTTTTACAAACAATAGTTATTTGGTATGTTTGAAGTTGGGTACATCGCTTCGATTTTCTCCATGCTTTAACCGATTTCTCAACTTGACATCCAACAGTAAATAAATTTACCGGGTTCAAGCCGGCGTACTTGAAACGTTTTCGTCACACTGATATTATCGCTGAACGATCCGCCAAGGAACACCAACAAGCCTACGAGGCACATCCACTTAGCGCAAATGCTACCCTCGGCCAGAATTTTCACTTCTCTCACGTATTGGCTATTTTATTGTTGTTGAGCGATTTCCATCTTTTGACCGACGCGACAGCGGAACAAACAAAGATAAAAATGATTATGACGCAAACGACATCGATGACTGAAACTTGGCACACTTTTTAAGCTAAAAAAGTGCGTCATTTACGTCCAACTTGGAATTACTCTTTGAGTAACCAGAACAAAACGCATTCGGCAACAAAGGCATGTACTTGACGGTTCCCAACAAGTAACAGAAAACTGCAATCAATCGAGTTACCGAAGGCGAGAAAATGTTACGGTACGTCGATACCATGAAGCGATTGACAGCTATGGCCACGTTTATATAAAACAAACTAGGTTACCGCCCAATTATCAAAATGTATCTGGAAAAACAATGTTCATATCAATATAGTCGTAATAGACAGCCACTGCCCAGTATGTGTTGAAAAGGTCCGGTACCTCGAGTCGGAAAGTTGGCGCAGAGTACGAGTGGCCGAAATCTTTTTTATACACTAACAGCATCGTTAGTACTGTACAGTAAAGTACGAACAGTACCTATGCTGAGCTAGTAAACAGTACTACTTCAACTACGGAATCCTTAGCTGTAGAGCCGTTGTGCATTTGACGAATTCATTTCTGTGCATCTACAAAGTCGTTTTCAGTCAAATAACAAAAACTTATAATACATTTTTAATGATGGAAGATGAATTCAATTTATATTTCGTATGCTGATAAATGAAACAAAATTTGTGAAAGAAAATTTAACTTAGCGGACTCATTAAAGAAACTGTCGAATGACCAGATGTTTTCTAATTTTAGCAAATGTATCAGGTGGGCAATTAGAGCAATCTTGTTTCTCAATTGTATGTAGCAAGAAGTCGTACTGTACTACAGTACACTCTACGATCTCGAGATAAATCAACCGAATAAATTTTTCAAATGGACGGCGGTCCCTCAAGAAGTCTCGAACGAAGGTTATACAACTTAATCAGCGAGCGAGTTTTCAAAAATTCAACACGTACACCGTCGTCGCCGTACCCCGAAACCGATGTGGCATTAAATTTTTATTGCTCGGCAAGCAGTAAATGAACATCTGCGTCGAACGTTTTCGGTACACAAATCGAGAACGTAATGAAAAACGAAATTGAATCGTTGAAAACCCTAACAATCAGATTCTACAGTACGCCCGGAGAAATTTTTGGAACCATATGGAACGAAAAATCTGAATATATCGGCACTATTGTTATCGCTATAGTTGAAATACCGTAATCTACAGGTGAATTATTGCAATATGCATCATCATTGATTGTATCCAATAATATTTTTCTTGAAATCAGAAATGGCGCGTTTTAATTAAATCGCGCCCGTTTCTCGTCCTCGGATGGGCGTTGATTGGCAATTTTGTTCATTGTTAATGACGCCGTTGGACGAACGCTAAATTCGCCTGGAAATTGCTCGCCAATGTGCAGAAAATTGTTTCGAATTATTATTGGCCAGTCGACGTTCCATCCTTCCGTTCGCCGTTTTGAAAATAGCTGTAAAATCGTTTTTAAATTGCCGATTTCAAAATTTTATTCGTCCGACGACGTTTCGAGCCTAGGAAAACAATTTTTGAAGGGGCAAAAACAAGAAAAAACGTCGCGTATCCGTCTGAAAAGTGTTTCGGGATGAATTTTCTAATTTTTTGAAAAACTTTTCGAATATATTTTTGACAACGAGGTGTACGAAGAAAAGAACAGTACAGTACAGTAACATGGTCACGTGCGATACAGTAACCATGTGCAACAGGCTAAAAAAACACGAAACAGTTTTCGATCAACTTTCATACATTTACAAACCATAAATTTGACTATGAATGCACGCTACAGGGAGCAAATCTGAAACCGTATAAATACAGTACGACATTTGTACAGTACAAAAAAAATGGACAGTGTGTTGTTTTGTGTGAAACTGTAAAAGTTGCCATAAAATAAAATTAAAATCGTCCGACCATTAATGCAAAATTAAAAATCCAGCTGATTATAAGCTCGACTAAAATTAAAATTGTGGGGTTTTAAAAAAACGGACTTCGGATTTCGTTTAGCCGGATTCGCAATGTAGCACGGACGAGAGTAAGTTAACTGGACGAACTTCGAGTGGAACTCGGAACGGACCCGTGCGAGGTACTAGTGGCTTCCACTTGAGCCCTTTGCTGCTGTTTTTTTTGTTTCATCCTTCTGTTTTGGAACCTAAAAACGAAACGAAGTTAGAAAGTGGTCTGCAAGCGACTACAAGTGATCTGCAACTGTCGCTTACCATATTTTCACTTGTCGTTCAGTCAAACTCAAATTGCGGGCTAATTCCCAGCGTTTCTGTTTTGAGACGTATGCGTTGAATAAAAACTCCTTTTCAAGTTCCAGCGTTTGGTATTTGGTGTACGGTTTTCGTTTCTTGCGTACTGTAATATTGCTGGTCCATTCCAAACCGTGGTCTGCAAAAAAAGTACAGTAAGCTTAAAATACAGTTACAGTCACTTGATTATCTATTGGATGCGACTTATTGTTCTTGGACGTTACAAACTACACACTGGATTACTGTATTTTTTTGTAAGTTTTTCATTTTTGCTGGGAACTGTACGTTTTTTCGTTTAAATGTGCATGAAAATATCCCCGTCGGTGTCGCGTGCGCCGATTCAAAGCGGGGAACTATAGTTGCACTTTTTTTGGCCATCTTTAAAACAATTATTTTATAAACTTCTTCGGTCGGTCGTCGTCGTCGTACGTCGTCGTTTAGAGAGTATAGAGAAAAAAATTATGCAACCGTCGACGTCGCTCGCTCGCTCGTCGGCGTGGCTCTTTGATGTTCGCCGTTTGACGAACGAAATATTTTGTTTAACACGACATCGGCAAAGAGACGATAACGTCTAAATGTCGAAGCCCCGACATCATTCGTTTTGCTAACGATGGCAATTTTTAAATTCGCGCCCGACCGATCGGCGTCGGCGCGTCACTCGAAACGAACAAAAAACAGAAACACACGGGGACAGGACAGGACATAGAGACTGTACGTTTAATTTGCATAAACCGACAATGTTTCCATGTACGCTCGTGCGACGTTAACGGTCGAATTATGAATCCATAAAATTTCCCTATATACACCGACCGTCGACGACGAGGCGATTGTTGAATGTTGCAGCGACATCGTTAATTCATGGGAAAATCAAATATCGCGACCGGCCCTCGAACGAATCGGGCGAAAACATGATACAATAAGAATGTTGCACGCGATTCATCATCGAAAAAAAATGTTCGATTCGAACTGTCTCGACCGACGGCGTACGGTACTTGAGATATTTTTGCGTCGGGCTCTTTACCTACATCGAGGATTTGTTTTTTTCGGCCCACCCACGACATGCATGATGGAAACATTTTCGTATTCATAAACCATTACTCAAGAGAAGGTTTTTTCGACTGACAGTTACAATTTCAGTCGAGAAAAATATCGTCGACGCGGGCGAACCGAGCAAATTTCGATTCCAACTCGCTGACGATCGGATAAAAAACGGACTCGGTGTCGCATGCGAATTTCTAACTATAGCGCACGGTGTTTATTATTTTTATCATCCGAAAACAAAAATACAAAGAAAGGAAATAATCTTTCGTTGTAATCAGTAAGAATTTACAACTGCAAACACGCCGACTAAAGGCGGCGAACATCAAAGGAGGTGCGCCCGCGCGACGCTGAAAACGACCGAGAGTGAAACGAAATCGGGCGTAAGTGCGAGAAATAAACTGGATAAAACAAAAAAGCGACAGACCCGAGAAGAAATCGTGCCAAAAAGGTTTCGCGGACTTCCAATGAAAATCACAAGTCTTGCAGCTGATGTTCTTTTGCAGCCACAAATATAAAACAGATGCACAGCAAAAGGGAAATCAAGAAGTCAATCAGCCAAAGTTGTGCAAATAATCAGCAAAAATGAAAATTGAAAAGTCAAGCAACATCGAAATTGCTAAAGATGCAACACAGACGGAAAAGTGAAAGTTCTGGAAATCTTAATGTAATGATGCACAGTAAAAATGGAAATCTGCAATTCCAGTAGTAAAAAAAATGGTATAATCTGGAAGTTACTGTGGTAATTTGGTCAAGATACCAGCAAAAATGGAAGTCTTTTAAGGTCACGCCGTCAAATTGACATTCATGTGTTGCTTTACCAGTGTTGCAACGATATGAATCGAAATTAGATCGAACTGGAAAATCGACAACGCAATAAACGAAGGCTTACAAGCTTTACAAGCAAAAATGGAAATCTGATCTCACGGCCGAATGAAATGAAAGACTTACAACACTGAACTGAATTATTACACGAATATCGCGGACTTCGTCGCCGAAATCGAGCAAGCGTGGTAATTTCCTCGCTGGTTGCGCTATGAAATCGGACTCATCACGCAGCACTGACTAACCAACTCTTAGCGTCGTTCATTGACTGTGACTGGACTTTTACGTCGGTCAGCGTCGTTCGGTTTATTGTCAGTAAAAATTTTACATTCGAAACATAAAAATAGTCATTTTCCGTATTTTACGAGACTCGTTCGCCGAATCATCCTCGATGTCGGCATCCGAGGTTTAAAAATGGTCGAAATTTGTACGATAAGGTGTCGTAAGTCGTTCCTAAAGTCAACGTCCATTTGTCTACAGTTAACATGTGCAATTCCGAGCGATCGACAATCCAGAAAACCGGTGGATCGCCGAAAACGCCGTAAACTCAGCGCGCCAGGACCATAAAAGCTCGGTCATTACAGTCGGCACGGGCGCATTTTATATTCGATACAATAAAAATAAAAATCGCCGGGCGTCGCGCGCAACTTTAAATGCTCAATTTTAACATACGTACGAGTTTTAAGCCCTTCATCATTAAAACTTTATACCGATCGTTTTCCGAACGGAAATTTTTCGCTAGTCAGATTTTTACCTGCTCCGAAACTGCCACTTTGGGAGGCCAGCTCGGCGGCGGTGACGGCGCTGGTCGTCTGATATCGGACCATATTCAAATCGGCGTTGGTGCCCGTCTAAAACGATAAAGTGACCGATTCGATGGTTTGAAAACAAAAAACGTCACTAGCCTGAAACGGATGCAGCGTCCGCTCGTAGACTTGCTGCGCCTGATGATGGTACGGGTTATATGGCCAGGCTTGATGATGGAACGGCGAGTACATGTCCATGGCGGTGCTGGCGGCGCTTTGGCAAGCGGCGGCGGCGGTCATGGAACTGGCGTGATGGTGCACGTCGTAGCCCGACGGCCATATCCTGAAGGCGGCGGTCTTGCGGTCCGTCTCCCGACTGGCGGCGTCGTAGCAATAGTAGCCCGAGGGCGTGATTCCGACCGACGGTTGGGCGGCGAACGGTAGACCGGCGGCGCCGGCGCCGTTATCAGCGCCGCAATTCCAAAATACGGCGTTCGAGTTGGAATTTCTGTTATTATTGTTGCTTGCGTTGTTGTTGTTGTTGTTGGACGTCGACTGTCCGCCGATGGACGACGACGACGAGTCCAGCATGTTTTTCGCGCCCATGCAATGACCGGCCGACGAGCCGACGGTCGACGCGCCGAGCAACGGATCCAACATCGACGACGATTTCGGCTGACCACCGACGTTGCAATCCGATATCGACGACGTCGGTTGAAAATTCGGATTCATCATCATCACCGACAACATTAGCCGTTCGAGCGCGCGCGTATCGTAGCTAGCGGCGACTCGTTTTTAGTTTTACAGCGACGAAATCGAGACGAATTTCTGAAATACGATTTTTAACTACGTACCGTTTATTAACACCCAGGTGTCGTACAACCGTGCGGTTCAGTCGAGCGCGTAAAATTTGCCCGGCCGAAACGCGCGACTCAAAGACGACGACGTCGTCGTCATACGTCGTACGACGGGCACCTCCTCGCTCGCTCGCTCGTTCGCCGTCGTCGTCGTCAACGGCGTACTGTAGTTCGGCGGCGCCTTTGTAGTTCATCGGTCATGTGACCGACCGACGAATTGCATCCCCGTCCCGGATACGCGGCATCGCCGTCGCAACGACGACGAGCGAGCGAGCTAGCCAGTGAACGCAAATCGCCCGATTCGGCGTTGAACGAGAAAAAAAATCGCCACCATCGGGCCAATATAGTGCTCGAATGCGTTGCTCGCCGCGAACTATAGTTTTCGATTGGTAAATAGCCATAAAATGATTCTCCCATAGTGCGGCGGCGTATGTAGGTACACAGACGGACGAAGGAAGATCAAAGCTAGCGAACTTTTTACGAACGCACAGCTAGCTATCAAGCTAACTCTAGCTTACAACTGATACAGGCGTAAGAGGGGGATCTTGTCTCGCCTTTATCAAAATGCGACGTACGTCAACGAAAGTTGAATAAAAAGCAAATTTCGCGTATTGGCTAGCGACATTTCGCGACTTCGCTCGCAATTTATCGTGCGTGTTGTGACGTCACCGCTCGTTCTCTAAACGGTGTCGCCGCTACTACTGGCGTCGCCGCTACTACTAGCTGCGCCGGATATTATTGTTGTTAAATCTCTGGCCATGGAGAAAAAACGTCCGTGCGTCGAAAGAACGACGAAGTCGTTTAAAAATCAACTATAACTTCACTTCGTTCTTCGGGTTCGGCAAAACTAGACGTTAATGGCCGAAGAAAACAAGTGCACGACGTCGACGTACGTACGTAAGGCGTTTCCATCCGCCTTTGATGTATGCCGCCGCTCTACAGTTGAGCATGGACCACGCTCGCCAATGTCTTACAGCGACCGACGGCGACAATATCATTCCATCGACATGGAAAAACCGACACCACGACGCTAATTGCCGATTCCGAGCCCCAATTGAGCCACCTTTTATCACGGAACCACTTCGACCCGACGATATATCGTTCGTCGCCCGTCCACTATGGGTCTCCTTCGACGTCGTCGTCCGTCGACTATAGTTGCCCGACTGTAGTTTTCTTTTTTCTAGTTACTATAGTTCTTGCCGTAGGGCACTATTGTAGCGTTAAATCTTACCAATTATGGCTTCATAAAATGCAATAAAACTTTCCCTTCTTCTCACCGTCGACGACAATCGTCGCGGCGGCGTTCAAGGTGAAAAAACAATGACTAGCGCCCGAAAGTGCTCAGATAACTCGCATTCGTGCCGAAAAGTGAGTTGGCTGGCGCATTTTCGGGGCGATATTTTGAAACATGCGAATGAAGACACGTTTTTTGACCGGCTAGCTGTTTTCGTCTCTAAATCAGTTTCGCTCGCTCGCTTAACAAATTCTCCACTTTTTTATGGTATACTGTACGACGGCATGTGCATTTTTCTTTGTGTCGTCGGTAAGTGAGTGAAAAAAATATAAATAAAACGCAGACGTAAAAATACGTCGGATTGGCGGACGAATGGGGGGAAAACAATTAAATAATTTTTATTTCCCTCGTCCGACAAAAGACAGACGCACAGTTGAAACCACCGAGTTCGAAACATGCACTGGCCGGGTTGTAAAAGCTGCTCGTAAAATATATATTCCGTGCGCCGAGAGAAAATTGTTTCGAACAGGCGAATTTGTGCGAATGCAATATTGTATGTGTATGTATGTATACTAGGCCGCTTTTCAATGGGGCGGGGTCGCGGACCTATGTGTTCGAAAGCGAGTCGTATTTTTTGTTTGATTTATTTCCACAGTAAGACCGAGGGAATAAAGAATCAGCCGATAAAAATGAGTGGAAGGAAATTTTAAAAGTTTGAGGCTCATTGCCGAGTCGTACTGTGGACTTATGAAGTCGAGGCACGCTGGATTCTTATCGACCACTTCATCTTAAATTTGTTTTGTTCACTAAAAGCAACTGCAACTAACACAACTAAAATTGTTTTAAGCACATTTTGACTAATTTTAGCTCGCTTTTACTCGCTTTCCTTATTTGTATTTTATTTTTGTGGGCACTATTGAATCAATTTATACTGTAACTATAATTTCAGTTGACAACTTTTCAAACAATAAATCGAAATCGTTTTCATCCAATGGAAAGGAAAATTGATGTGTTTGTTTTTGCGATAATGAGAACGAAAGTGAAATTTATATCGGTTTTAAAAATATTTTATCGAAAATTAGCTTGCGAAAGTTGAATCCGACTGTAGTTTTTTTTTGTAAGATGTTGACGTTCACAGAATAACACAATTTTTTTTAACCATTTGATTTTGCTGGAAACATGAATACAAAATTATCCTGATAAAGCATAAAAGTGATGAAATTAGTGTGCGCGGCCATCGTTTCAAGGATATGATTTAGCGTGTTTTTTTTAAACTTACAAACTTTAAACGTTTCGATTTAAACAACGTCACTCAAAGTGTTTGCAGTTTAACCGTCCTTCATATTGAACGTTCAGATTGTTTTGATAAATTTTCAATTTCGCAGAATTCTTTAGCCATGTAATTTCCTTTGTTCCATGTAATTAAAACATTCCCAGAAACAATCAACTTTTCGTCCTTCACTCATTGAAAATTGCTTCCCACTAAAATGTTCTCGTACTCAAACCCACTGAAATGTAGCACATTCGCTTTTGTAGCTAAAAATTACAACTTGATCTCTTCCATACCATATCCATGTAGACTGTTGGATTTCGGTTGCGCGTATGGCAAGACCACAAAGCTGATGGCCAATTTTTCCAATATAACAGAAATCTTGGGCGTAGATCAGCATTCGGATATCATAGCTGTTGCAGAATGTTTCAACTGCACTCGCCGAGTCAGCTTCGATGTGGCTGATTTGGAAGATTTTCAGTCATTACCGAACTCGTCGGAAAATCGCTTCCATTTGGTAACATCGTTTTTTAGCTTGGACGAATTCGAAAATGTTGAAGAAGTGTTGCGCAACATTTTCAAATGTCTTCATCAAAACGGTTATTTTATCGGAAAAGTTACAGCGCAAAAAACGAAAGCTCATTTACAGATGGAAGATTGGATAGCGAAAAAAGGTCGTTTCAAAGTTAAGGAAATCGTTCCAAATAATGGCCATTTCAATTTGCTGTGGTCTACAGCCGCTGATCCAGCGGTGGAAATAGCTAATTTATTAGAAAAATGTGATTTCAAGAAAATCCAATGCGAATCTGTCAAAGAATACATCGTTATGAACAAAGAAGAAATTAAAGGTCAGCCATGTCTATCTATATGAATTTACATTGAAAAATTCAAAATCACGTTTGTTTTTCAGAATACCTACACTTAATTCGCTTACAATACTACAAATTTAAATCCGAAGACGAAGGCATTTCATTTTACGAACAAGCGTTCAATGAATATTTGCAATGTTGCCAACATTTGGATAAGGACGATTATTTGGTAGAATTTCATTCTGCAGGAATTTTAGCAATGAAACAAACATTATGTTAAAGATAGTCAAAATCCAGCTGTATGTAGGGACATATTTTTCGTGTATTATTCTGTTAGACATAGTCAAAATCATCGTTGTTCTTTGTTTTATAATTAATGTAGAAGCAAGTCCAACTAACATAATAAAGTGTACATTCGATTTATCGTAACATTGGCAGAACCTTTGATGTGTGGATGGAAGAATCCAAGAGTGAATTGTCCTGATGACAAAATAAACAGGACGTACTTCAATCTGCGATTGACCTTGAGATTAGGTTGGATGCTGGATTTCATAGCAATTAATAATTAATAGAAAAAAAATTGAAATAATCGAACCAGCGTCATGTTAATTCATTGTTTCAGGTTATAAAATTGAACAAGTGGTTCACAATCCACTAACTTTTCAGACTCGTGAACACAATTAAAACAGTACAAAAATACATTATTGAAAAATAAAATCCATTTTCTATGTTGAATCAAGCTATTTGAAATGAAAATAATCTTTCGTCTCATTATTTTCAAAAATCGAAGCGTGTAAGTTAATATATATTGTTCGATGTTATTTTAACCAACTCTTCCCAGCAAATAAGCAAATACACAACACTGATTGAATGTAACCCATGTGTTTGTTTTTGAATTAAAAAATGCAAAATATGAAAAATCTATTATGACTTCACATTAAATTTTTTTGCCATAAACTTCGATCGATAAAACTCTTCGATCTTACTCGACAAATACAAAAACACATAATAAAGCAACTGTACGATCGTAACTATACTGAAACCGAGCCAAAGGCCAGCCTGTCCACCGATGTTGGAAATCATGCTATCAAAAGTGAATGATAAAACTTCTTCTATCTGAAAGAGTAGAATTAGATATGAGACATGGATTCTTTAAAGATGTAAAAATGATATTTTATCTTCTTCAACTGTTGAACTATAACCAACTGATATTTTCCTGACAGCCGACCCTCCATACAGCGTATACAGAGTGTTGCTTGTAAGGAAGTTTTCGATTATAAAACGTTGACAAATATGCACATATGAGTTGCTTATGTGCAGGTTAGGCGTTGCTTACACAAAGAGTCACATAGCTTATAGAGAAATTAAATGTTGGGGACACAGAATTGTTCCTTTTAAAGTAGGTTTTTTACACATTTTATACACTTGGGACCTTGATTTTCATTGCTTACATAGAGGTGTCGCATAGACATAACTTTGGTTAAAGGGAGTTTCCTTAAGTACTGTTTGATTGGCTTTCTGCCCAGGACAGATGAATTTGTTGCTTATACATAGAGGTTTTGTATAGGTAGAATGCTTATAAGAGGGTTGACTGTATTTTTGTTTGGACTGTCATACCTTTGTATATTGCATTGTGTTATATCCAATTATCACTTCAGTTGTAGACTGGTTAAGACCAAGGAGAGCGTAACTACTGTAGGATACTGTTGCTTCAAATATCCATTCTTCGCACAATGGTAAACATTTCCGATCGCTGCAATTATCGACCAAGGTGGAATTGACACGCGAACTGTGGAAAATAAAGGGGTTGCAGATGTTTTGATTAGAGAAATTGCCACCGACGTACATTGGTACGCAATTGAATCGACGCAGTATCTCTTCGACGTAGCAGTTTAAAAAGCAACTGTTGGAATTCAAAAGTTTGTCGGTGTTTTGACAAAATTTTCCCTCTCCCGCTCGCTTGTACAACTTGGTGTTCAATGTAATCTCTGTTTTCGAGTTCAAAGGTATCAAAAGCGATCTGAGCGAATCGTACCCCATTCTTTTTTCGAGGGTTACCGAAAACTCGTGGTTCAAGTGCAAATCAATTGATCTTTCGGGAAAATGATGAATGAAAGCTGTTTTAGGCTCATGCAATCTGACGTATGTTCCGCTAAGCAGACCAGGAAATCTTTGGTGACTTTTTGGTTTGTATTTGAAACAATTTCCGTGTTGGGTAATCAAGAGCTCGGCATCATCGCACGTCGATTCCGAATCATCAGAATTGATGAAAGAATAAACCAGATCTTTACATTGGAATCCGTGTTTTTCTGCAACATCTTTTATCCCAACTTTGTGCTTCTCCATGTAGCTTTTTAGTTCCGCTGTCAAGTCGGCTTCGTTCCACATTTCTACGTTCCAGTGGAAAAATGTCGCGCTATATATTTGAATAAAAGTGTCGGAAAAGTTAGACTCTTTCAACGCGGATACATTTAACCCACCGTCATAGCAGAGCAAGATTTCGGGCATGTCCATCTTTCCAGATGATACAGTCGCAACATCAGTCACAACCGGTCTTTCCATGTAGTCTGCGAAATTTGCACATGTGTACCACGTACAGCATGCGAACATGGAGATCACGACGAAGGACCAAAATATGAAATGTGCTTTACGATGTCTCGCTTCGTACAAATCCAAGATTCCAGCGCACGTAGTCACCTGGCACCACTTGGCCAGCATTAGAACAGTTCTTTGCAAAAGACCAAACTTTAATAATGTAGTTCAATAATGTAAGTTTAATAAGGAAAAGTTCAATTGAACGATTTGTTCTGCTGTATTTAAATTGTGCCTCATGTTTATCATGCTTTTAATTTTTATTTATTTATATAAAAACCCAAATGGATGAATTATTTTTTACATATCATAGGTTATTTAAAGAACAAATATTGAATTTCAAATATACCATCGAACATAGTAACAGCCTCCTTATGTATTATGTATATCCATCATTGTTGGAGTTGTTAAAACAAATGATGCTGTTTCACGCAACTTTGAATAAGCTTTCCTAATTGAAAGGCGTCAATGTTTTTTTGAAATAAATCCTTATATTGTCGCTAGATTAATTAAATACCTTTGATAATGTTGCTTGCTTCCATTGTCGGTTTCAATTTTGAAAATGGTTTCACCTTTCAATGATAAGTGCCATCGTGGCTGCTTCCAATAAGCCGATTATTCGTTCACCAGCGTGCAGTCTGTCGAATTTCTTCAATGATAGCAATGCTCTCTGAAGTGCCGTTTTTTCTTTATCAAATCAAAAATCTCGTCGCAAAGGCAGTTTAACTTTCATGTCGAAATATGTTATTTTCTCCAATCTTATACAGCATAGACATATTACAAATAAGTTGAAACACCAATTCTTCAGCTTTAGGTGTTTTTTTTCATGTCCCATTAGATATTTTTCCCAGTGTGATATCGATTTGGTCGAAAACGCTCCAGTTAAAGTTAATTAGTTTTTCAAGCATAGAAGATTCTTCTGCAGCTATTTTATTCATTGACTCATGATAAAACGATCAGTGATGGCATTTCATATGCTGAAGCATATTTTTTGCACTTTTCCCTTTGATTCTCAGGTTGCAGATTTTCTGTCCAACAACAATTTGGCAAGTCGAAATCTTTTCCGCTGTCCCTTCTCATTTAAAATATGACCAAACTTGCTCTTCCTCGGCGAGTCAGCTGTTGCAGTTTTCTGATTTTAGGCTGTAGATTTTCCTAGGGAGCTGTTATTTTCTTCTTCGTTTAAAAAAACAACTTTTGGGCCCCCACTGGTCGGCCAGCACGCTTAGATATTAGATAATACGTACCAGAAGCTGCCCAGGACATCCGGTACGACGGCGGTTTCTTGCGAGCGGCGCCATCTCCGACCACTATGACACTGCCACTCTGCCTTAGCCGAAGATACAAGGCCTTGCGCTAAAATTTGCCAAAGGCATTTGTTCAAAGACTTCCAACACCTGTGCAACTAGGGCAGTGTCCTTTAAAGAACAGAGATCGGGTTGCATACCGAAGGCTACACCGCCCGGCAATTGCCAGAAACCATAATGTATTCGTGCATAAAATTACAACTTACACAAGATTGACCACAACATTTTCGACAAAAGATAAGCAACTGATTTGGGCTGAAAAGAGTCGCCGTTTTATACAAGAAATTTGTTCCATAAATTGCAATAAAAGTCTTAAAAATCGTATTGAAAATGTGCACATCGGACGAGAATTGTATGCTAATAAAATAATGGAAAGTTCGGATTAAACAGTGTAACGTTACATTAAGTTTATGATAAAATAAAATGAACTTACAAATCAATGTACATAAAATTAAATAAAATACAAAATAATTACAGTACATAAAATTAAGGTGATTAGAATAAGTGGAATAGTGCACGAATACAGTAGCACACTTGTGCGTACTTATGGGCGAAGCAACTTAGAAATCATTTGAGATTTTTTGCTAAAATACAGCAAATTCAAAGACTTTTAACAACAAAAATCTTCAATTCTGTGAACTCCAATTAAACAAAAGCTTCCTAGTCATGGTCATTTTTTCCAAACTCACTCTCCGCCCCAATGCATGATGTCATTTTTTGTAACAGAGGTAGTTTGTGGAAGCATTGTTTTATTAGAAACAAATTAAAGAAATCAAAATAAAGGCTGAATGATCCAAACAGCAAGAAATATATTATAAATTATAAAATCGTAGGCGCCATGCTCCAAGCTTAGCTTCGAGGCGGCTAGCGCTACAGCTACTTTTCAACGCTAGCTCTAATAAGATGGTTATTGAATAATATAGAAACAAGAGGATGATGGTGCAGAAATGTGACTAACGTTAGCTTGATGAATCAGCTTTGAATATTCCAGAAGCACGTAGGCAGAAAGCATATGATTCAAAACATGATGCAAAGGAAAACATGATGCCTCGCATCACATTGTGTGCACGACCCCTAAGTCATTTTGTTCAACTGGCGACTTGATGTATATATGACAGATGCCAAATGATGAAATTGAAGTGATTTGATGACATTAGTTTGATTATTTCAACATTTATTGACTTCCGCAAAGATGATTTATAATTTTAGTGTAATTTTGATGAAATAGTCTTCTTTATAACCACTCCCTCAATGCATAATCTTTTGAATCACATTTGCCATCGCCATTCACATCGCAATGGGTGCCATCTTGCCTCTTCATGTGTTTAATTAAATATTCAGGGGCATCAATGGCGTACAGTACTCGAAGTTGATATAGGTTGCATCTTCGTTCAGCGGCCAATCCAGCCCACAGTTCATATTTTGGTTTCTTACCATTGTTCATATCCCGATAAAAATGATATAAATAAGAATGATACGCATCGTGAGCCATGGTGCTAGCAAGCCAGAAGTGGTCAGAATTAACAGTGTCCATGCCAATTTGATACGTAGGTGGCTGACAAAAAGCGCACATTCCCGTTTTATTGAATTGCTCTATTCGTTTCACATATTTATTGACGAAGTCCAAAGTAGAAGGGGATTTGTAATGAAGTAAATCGAGGGCATCCTTTATTTTATATTGAAAATATTCATCTCCGACAAGTGCTGGATAAAAAGGATCATCTCCAAATAAGATTGGTGCACTGAAACATATCTTCACAATTGCAAGCAATATAACATGTTTCATTGTTTCGGTATCAAACAAACTATACTAAATGATCCCTGGCTCAGACAAATGTTTTCAGTGTATACAGACAGCTCCATATTACTCGCTCAGTAATATGTGGGCTATTTATTTAGCTGAAACAACTTAATATACAAATTTTTTAATATGATTCAAAGCAGCAATGAGACAGACGTAAAATATTTTAACCAGCACCCACCTTCCCCTTGCCACGCGTGCTACTTTTACTTTAATTTATGCGGGCCCAAAGCTTGACACCAAGTGACAGCCATGCCCATTTAACGCTGAAAAATTTGCACAACAAATTTTTTTTATACCCATGTTAATCGCTTTGTGGATTTATACCAAATTATAAATAGTTAGAATTTTTTTCTGTAAACCAGCATTTTAAAAAAGTCTCAATTATTTAACCATGTTGGGAATTCCTGTGTAACTCAAACACTATTTTCAAATTCTCCCTTTAATATACAGTATTGCGGAGAAATGATATTTCTAAAAATGATCTCTTTTTCTTGGCCTCTGCATTTTACTCCACCTTGTCACGGTCACCCCCCCCCCCCACCTCTACTTCCCCTTGCCACATTTTTTCAACCTCTACCCAATTACCCATGATGTCACTTATGTAAGATCCCTGACAATTTTATCTTCATATTTCTGAATATTGATAAATATATTTAATTTTTAAGGTTAATCATAATTTCTCACTTTTTGCAATGTAATGTAATCTTCCACACAATTCACATCACTGTTTAAGTCGCAATGAATACCGTCTTGCTTTTCATGTGGTCAATTAAGTATTGAGGAGCATCCATGATGTAAAGCTTTTTGAGTTGATAATGGTTGCACCTTCGTTCAACAGCGAATACAGTCCAGTCATCAGATTTTGGCTTCTTACCACTTTGCTTATTGAGGTGTTTATGATAGAGGTACGAATGACAACTATCGTGTGCTATAACGCTAGCCAGCCAATATGGATCTGAATTGTATGTCTCATTAGCAACTTGGAACGTCGGTGGTTGACAATAAGCGCACGCACATTTATTGCTGCTCGATCCGGCTTACATATTTGTTGGCAAAGTCCAAAGCAGATGGTGTTTTGGAGTACAGCAAGTTAAGCGCAACTTTGATTTTATTTTTAAAATCTTGATCACTGACAATTTCAGGATACACGGAATCATCACGAATAAATAAACATGAAGCAAAACTAATATTTAACACCAAAAACGGTATCAGGTCTCACATGTCTAAAACACTATACTGTATACTGTACTGCCAAAATAAGAGAGCTAGGATTTTATTTCTGATCTTTCAGCGTTGAACACTGTCTTTATTGGAAACATGTGTTACACAATTATTATTTATGATTAGAAAATTGTGGTATGATTAAAAAATTCACAGAATATAAATGAATATTAGTCTTCCATGACTGAAAAGACAGAACTATGACATGATCTATTCATAAAAAAATTTTTCAATTAGGGACAGGGTCAGATACTCTTTCATGGGAAATTAAAACCTTTATTAATAGAATATGATGTGATATAATAAATATCTGTGATATCTAATATTAATAGAATATGCAAAGATGAAAAAGTGCAAAATGTCAGCCTGCTGGTTAAAAATACAAGCACGGAATTTTCATAAACTACATTTAGGAGCTGTTTATAATCAGTCTGTAAATGTATTGTTATAGCATGTTCAAAGAAGTTTTTTTAGCGCATACCATATTTTCTCATGAGTAGCCCCTCATAAATAACGTCCTTCCCCTCGAAAATAACTCCGAGTCGCAAAAAAAATAATCCCCCTTCGAACCTCCCCCCCCCTCCTTTTTTGGTGCGTTTTGCGCCGTAAACTACAAAAGACAATTTTTTATATTTTTTATTAAAGGGTGTTAGTACATGGCGTAAGTAATGATGTAAACTGAATTATGTTACAAAATGCTGATTTACAAAGCAAAACCAGTAGAAAATGCATTGAAGTAGGATTGCTGTTTGTAAATTTTCAATGATTTTCAGTTATTTTTATTGATATTGATTTTATTTACAATACTTTTATTTTGCGCATACCTAGAGGTGAAAACATGTTCCCACTCAATTGTATGATGAAAACAAAACATGCACAGCAAAAAGAAAAAGTGACTGTATACACAAAAAAGGAAATCAAATTCGTAAAGGAATTGTGGACGGTGCAACTTGAATAACAAAAGGAAATAATTTTTCAATTTTTTATCACCATCGCAATTTTCGGCAGAACTTGTTTGGCAGGCCAAGAGTTAATAAATCTTCTTTGCCGCAGTGTTGAAGAAAATAAAGATTAGTGCAACGAAGAATTCTATCGAAACAAATATCTTGCAGTTGTTGAGGTTGACACGCTAAAGAAATTTTAGTAATTTCTGTTGGAAAACTACAGATATAAATTTGATCATCTTCCGTGAAATCAGATTTAAAAAGTAGACTTAGTGGCGAATTGTATTGCGGCAGTAAATACCGAGTAATCGTGTCGAAATGAAAACGCCAAATTTGACTGCACCAATGAATTTCACTCATGAACCCGCAAAAAATATAATTGTAATCGTCTTCAGTTAGCATTTGAAATCGTTTCAAAGTTTCAGATTGGCAATCAACATCAGTCTGAGGTCTTGGGCAACGTTCTTCAAATTCACCAGTAAGTAAATCATACGAAAACAAAATTTGTCTTGGAATGCCTGAAAATAAAAGAAAGTTATTTTCCAGGACATGCCGCAAATTATTTCAAAATTTACATTTAGCTATCGCATTATCATATTGATAAAATCTGAATAAGAAGGTGTTTCCCTCTGGAGATACATGACAAAAGCTTCTAGCTAGCGAATAGGGCAGCTGTTTTCTGGCTTGCCAAATTTCAGCAACCAAATCGAAACGGTATAAATAACGAATGCTGTCCAAGCCAACTGATACGAAATACAGGATGTTCCCGAAAATGCACAACCCTTTCAACAAAACATGACGGGGCGGCGGTACTCCTTTTTTAATTATTTGTTGGCAAACTCCAGCTTGAACATTGTACAAAAATATTTCGTACGTTTTTTTATACACTGCGAACAATACCAAAGTATCTCTTTTCCATTTTTCCAAATATTGCAATCGAATTGGAAGATGTGGCAAGTTCAATTCCGTCCAGAGTTGACTACAAAAATTATATTTCCACATTTTCAGTCGTCTATTGACTTTATTTTGTTCGCAAACGAACATTCCGCAATCATTCCAATCGTTAACAGTAAAATATTGCGATTTTTCCTTGTAAGTTGGAACAGCATTGCAATTTGAAGTACACAAAAAATTTTTGGACTTTAGTTTTGTAAAAATTGAACTGAAAACGCTGTTCATGATATTCTTCAAAAAGTTGTACTGGATAACTGTTTCTATCGCATGAACGTTTATCCAAACTATTTTCCAAATACAAAAAAACTTATTCAACTAGAATTTCGAATTCAGCCAGAGTACAATAAGAGTATTTGTATTTCAAAATTTTTATTGTAAAACAGTTTCACTTAAACATTTAAAAAAAGCGAAACAGGATATTTGTAACATTTTTAAATTGTTGCGAAATAATCTATCATGCCATTGAAATGGCGCTCCTTGACTTTTATATATACAGAAAAATTATTATATATTCGAGAATCATTTTCTGTGAGAGTCAACTGAGGACTTGCAAAGTGATGTCAGCTATTTTTATGAAAAGTTTAACACATGGATAACTGTCCTCTTTAACATAGCGCCCTCGCTTTTTGTAGAAAATCGCCAGATCGATTAAAAATATAAGTGGCTTACTTTTATGTCTCAACAAAAATGGCCGTTTTTGAAGAAAATTAGCCATGCTGCATCAATTTCGGACCAATATCAGTATTTAACGTTTATGATTTTTAATCATCAACTTTTGTATTTTCGCAAGATTTTAGTTAATTTTTTATAATTTAATATATTTTTGACCATAGGATTTGCATAAATAAAGACTTTTTCATGACTTCATACTAACTTTGCGAAATCGAACTTGGCAATGTTTACCAAATATCTTGGAACGTCTCACCTAATTTCCGAAAAGAACGCCATGGAGGGCTGGCGATACAGCAAGATCCGCAGATTAATTTGTCTTTACTGCATTACGGAATTATTTTCGCGTTTGTTGCGATTATAGAATTTTGCTGTTTGCGACATCGGCGCACGTCGAATTTTTGTTTTTCACGACGGACTAACGGTTTGATCAAGGAAGGAAGAATTTATTCAGATTTATTCAATGGAAATACAATATACTGTATGTTGATGTACATATATTACTCAATGATAATACTTGTAAAAATGAGCGAAAAGACTAGAAATAAAAACTTCTCTGTAACTTTCTGCAAGAAATTGTAATTCATTTTGACAACCCGACAAAATTGGTGGCCTGCAGGTTTTATCGTGAAAAACTAAAATGTCAGGCAGTAGGTTTGACTGGAGTTTCAAAAACACGATGGAATCAAAGTGTTTAGCTGAAAAACTTTCGAAATGAAGTTACAAAATGGTATTGAAAGGTCTAACGTCATCATTTCTTGCACATTTAAAATCAAAATAGATCTTTAGTGGAATAAATGTTGTTACAGTTTTTTCATTAACAAAGTACCTGTGGGCCATGAAATGACAAATAACTCTCAAAGTTAGACATTTTAATTAAATTCAGTATGTTATATTGGGTGAGTCAAAAAGAATGAGCCTCTTAGTTTTTATCATTTTAAAAATCAACCAGAAGATATTTTAACATCAAAATAGGCTTAAAAGATACAGAATTCAATTCTCTACAAGAATAATTCTTTTATTTCGTACAATATCCACCATGAGCTAAACGAATAGAATTCAACCAAATCGAAAAATTCATACAAGCATTTTTACAACATTTAAAGAAATTCTTTTCACGGCTTTTTTTAACTCAGTAATCAAAGATGATTTTGATTTCACTTTATTCCAATTAATGACGTTATTAAATTCGCTCCAAACGCAATAGTCTAATGGATTCAGATCAGGGCTATTCGGCGGCCATTGAACTGCCGAAATGAAATCGGGAAAGCGATTTTCGCACCACTTTTGTGACAAATCATGAGTGTGAGCCCTTGCACATGAATTTTTCGATTCGTTTGAATTCTATTCGTTTAGTTCGTGGTGAATATTGTAAGAAATAAAAGAATTATTATTGTAGAGAATTGAATTCTGCATCTTTTAAGCCTATTTTGAGGTTAAAATATCTTCTGGTTGATCTTTAAAACGATAAAAACTAAGAGGCTCATTCTTTTTGACTCACCCGATACTTTTTCAGATTTATAATATTATTTGTTTTGAGGATTCCTGTTTCAAAACCAGTTGCAACAATAAACGTTTTGAAGCTAAGATGTAAACAGTTTTTCGCATCGCAAATTTTATTTACAGATAAGTCGAGTGTCGAAAACAGCTAACAATACAAACAAAAAATCTCAAAATAGAGATACGTCAATATCTCCACATTGAGATACGGTCGATCAATTCGATTTGGCACTAAAATCACTCAGCTATCTAGCATCACACAGAGACAGTGTCAGAAATCACCACCATGGAAATTGCATGCATCACAAAAAAACAAAAATACTTAAACTTTTATGCGGAGATTGTCTTTTTTTGATGCTTTATGCTCGCATACGTCTTTTCCCCTAAAAGCCACTTCGATGAAGGACACAAGTTCCACCATACAGTAAGCCAAGATGGTGGGCAGCGTTAGAATCCAGTTGGAAAATTGTATTAACAAATTGGTTTTTTCGGCATTGCCTTCGGGGAAAGTCGCTTCAGCAGCCACGTTCAAAACGTATACCATTAAAAACCAGAAATATTGCAAGCCCAATAAGCCAACCGTTATCCAGATGAAATGTTCGCTGGACAATAGATGTGCCTGGTCTTGATTTTCGAACAGCTGGTGCAAAAACAAGCTAACTGGAGGAGCGATGATGGAGAACAATGGAGCAACGCACAGCAGGATCCCGTAGTACGTGAAGAACCGAAAACCCCATGAAACAGCTGCGATCTTGGGAATTCTGTCCGATTTCACCACAAAATAGTGGAAGACTTCGGCAGCCCCAATGGTCCACCTCCTGAT
>JAQGBA010000556.1:0-30387 GCA_034698125.1 Prionchulus punctatus | reverse complement strand
CAACCCCCCCCCCCCCCCCCCCCCGTCGAAAATAACTCTAGTTTGGATCCATTGGAGATAAAATAACCCCCCCCCCAAAAAAAAATACCCCGTCTTTTTGAATTTACTGCAATCGGGTATGAAAAAATGCCTTTTTTGACTGATAGTTTTTGGAAGCGTCAAATAATGATGAAGATGATTCAAGAAATGTGCAGAATTTCGTAAGTCATTTTGTTTTTTATGCATAACATCATTCGGTTTTGTTTTATCTTTGAATTTCACTTTGAAAATGTATCATCAATATGCATGTTTTAAAGTTTGAAAAAATACCGCCCCCCCCCCCCGTCGGAAATAACCCCGTGCCAGACCCATTCGAAATAAAATAACCCCGGGGCTTATTTTCGTTACATTATTTGTATACCTCGGTTAAGTAAAGTTTGAGATTTTCTATCCGAATTCAGATATTGATTATTTTCGATCGCGCAGCTAGATTCGTGTATTCGGTACACTGTTGTCTGCATAAACATGCGTACCGCAAAGTCGATATCTGAATACGGACTGAGAATTTTACCTTTACGGTTACTGTACTTTTATTCCATTGTTGTGAATGTACTTTAATTTGAGGTGAAAATTTGACATCAACCAATTAAATTTTTTTATTTTCCATTCTTTCATCAAAAACAAACATAAAACATACCGACAACGAAAAACTCAAACACAGTATGTTCACGAAAAAGCAATTTTTTTAGATTATTCCGATCTGAAATGAGTAAATAAACAAGTGAAATTTAAAAATTTGGAGTGTAAAATCAAAATAAAACAATTTTTCACCTTGTTTGCAACGTCCAAGGCGTCGTAATCGGGTGCTAAACGAACGTACGCTTTTTTCTGACCGTCGGGTCTGAAAAATGAAAATATCAAAAAGTTAAAATACTTCAAAGCAGCCGCTGGATTATTAAAATTTTAGAAATTACCTGATTAAAGTATTAACTTTAGCCACGTCGATACTGTAGAGTTTCTTCACCGCGGCTTTAATTTGAGGCTTGTTCGATCGAAGGTGAACGATGAAAACTAAAGTGTTGTTGTCTTCGATTTTCTTCATGGCCGATTCGGTGGTCAACGGATGCTTGATGATTGCGAAGTTGTCCATTCTAAAGTGCAAAAAGAAACAAATAAATTGCTCGACAATATGTTTTTCCTGCGTCTATAGTTGTCCAGAGACGATAATTGTAAATGGCTATAATTGCAGACAATAATTGTCCGATGAGTATAGTTCTTCAAATGGCACTTCTAAATGACTGGCTATAGCAGAAAATTTGTTTTTCCACGTACTTATTTCGACGCGGAACGGATTTTTTAGGGTATTTCGGCGTCCTTTTCAATTGCAAGGTTTTCGGCAGGTGAAAATGAACGCTCGTTCGGATTTTACGCTTTCGTTGCGTGTGCGGACCCTTCGTCACAGCTTTTTTGGCCTTCAAAGCTTTCGAAACGGTCGCTGGAAAGCAACGAAACGGATAAAAAAACATTGTTTAATAAATACGACTTTTGGAAATTAATTTTTTGAAAACCTTTTTTCGGCGCCGCTTTAGTTTTCTCGGGTTTTTTAGCGGCGGCTTTCGGGACGTCGGCAGGAGGCGCCGGATCGGCTTTCTTTTCTGGTTTAGCTTCAGCCGCTTTCGCTGGCTCTTAAAAAATTAATTACCGAACTTTAATCGAAAATTATTAAAAAATCAAAAAAACCGTAAATTTACCTTTCTTTCCGGCTACTTTCGGTTTCGGGCCCATTTCGAACGGATTTCCTACCGATTTTAATTAATTTTCGGCGTTAATCGGGAACAAAATCGTTTCTATAAACCTTCGTTCTAAATATTTTCACGAAAACGTCGCAATTTTTTTAGTACAGTAAGACAACAGGTTAGTTTTTTGATCAGCAGCTTTAAAAACTTTACGACAATCAATCTGTCGCAAGGCGTTTAGCTTGCCACATTTTGAAACAAAATTTGCGACTAGCTATTTGCAAAAAGTGGTTCTTTTAAGAAACTATCTTTCAGTTTGTAAAATGGTAAATTTTTGCAGTTTTTCGAGCGCTCAAGTAATTTTTCAAGAAAAATCTCGAATAAATTACGTTATGAACATTTTTTCTGCATCTAAATTGATATTTCAAGCAATTTTCTAATACATAATGTTTTTAACAAAAAAAATGTTTTACAAAGACTTGACGGTTTTTTGTTGTTTTTTTCCTCGTTATAGGTTATCTTGTCAGTCTGATTACTGTAAGTAAAGCCCTTAGTCGTTTTGATGCGTAAGTTCCTGTAGTTGTATAACATTATAAATGATATGCTTAGGTTAGCGCCATTTTTGAAATTATTAGCCGCTGACAAAGAAGATTTTAGCCAGGCGAATTTTTTTTCCATGAAAATCGACTTTTGGGCGTTTTTTAAAGTTAGGCTTTTTGGCATATTTATTGCGAAATTTTAATTATTTTCTGTCTTGCCAGCGCCTGAGAAGTGTGTAGGAAGTTGTTAACTTTGTTTTGCTCATTCAATTTTTTTGTTTTCAAACTTAATACGCCCACATTTTCCGGTGGTATTCATTTTGTCCTCCTCCAGAAACACAAAATTGCCAAGATTTGTAAACGCCACAGATGAGTTAGGTTACTTAAATTTCAGCGTAAGTTTTTTGTTTTACTTGCTCGAGATACTGACAGATTTATTCGGAAGCCGTTTTCAATGAAAATTATAAAACTGATATTTGATAAAAAGAAGAATGACGTTGAGGCGCTTTTCGTCGAAAAGCGAGGCAATAATTTTGCTTTTAATTTCATCAAACCCCGCCACGGCATTGACGCAACCATCGTTGATTATCGTCAGCAACGTCGCCGAGCGACGACGACGGTGTCATTCATTGAAATGAAATCGCATCGTGTTGCGCAATGCTTCAGCTGTTGATTTTAGCTTTCACGGCGCTGAAATTGTTTTTGGCGCGTTTCGCGACTAATGACGACGCGAAATTTGTTTCGTTCGCTGCCGTTTTGGGCTGTTAATGAGAATATTTTGCGACATTTCTGTCTACGACCGGCGTCTCATCATTTTTCGATGATCTTTTGTGTTTGTTCGCACGGTTCAACGAGAATTTCATTTTTTCGACGGCGTCGCCCGACGATTTAGGACAGTTTTTGTGTCCGCGCGTATTCATTGTTCGTCGTTCGGGGACACGCGGCAGATGTCGTACGGCGGCGGCGACCGATTATTTGTTTCGCAGGGTCGCGAACGGGCGAAAACAGGGTCCATCAGTTTTGTTGCATCGTCCGTCGTGCGACGAGCCGTTTTTGTGTCTCGTTTCATTGTCGTCGGCGCAAAATATGTGCTAAGCTTCTGTCGCTCGTTGCACGACGGCGACGACGAATAACGGTGAAGAGGGAGGGGGGGAGGTGGTCGCGGTCGCGGTCGAGGTCGACGATGGATCGACGACGACTGACGGTGCCGGGTAAATAAACAAAATTTTCTCACGTCGACGACGCACGCACGCAGGGACGGAAAAAATGTCGTCGCCCGCGTCCACAGCGCCCACTTTACGTCGCACGCTCACTTCCGTCGGTAAACTATCGTCGGCGACCTTCTTTCCACCAGCGGTTGACATTTTTTTCCTCTATATATACGATCGGCGGCGACGAAAGACATTTTTGTGATTTCGAGGTTTCTGGAACGCGTTTTTGCTCGAAACGTTGTTCTAAAACCAAAATTTGAACTGTTTTTTCGATTTAGATTTGCAATTTGTTGAGTAAGTCGATTTCGCTTGCTAAAATCACAGTCATGAATCGGCGATCAGTCAGCCATTGATTTTTTCTCTCAATGACTCAAACAGCTATTGATTTTCTCCATGAATCAGCCAGCGATAGATTTTGCTCGTTATTGCAGTCGTAATGACTCATTATTGATATCCCCAAATTTGATTCACTGCTGTTTAGCACTTCTGATTCATCGCTGCACGATGCACCGTTGCGAAGTGGCTAGTGAAGGTTTGTCGCCCGGATATCGCGTTTTCTCGACATTTCGTCGTATCGACGTCGTTTCATTCATTGAATTGAGTTTTTGTTTGTTTACATTCTGGATTTTATTTTTGAAAAGGATTGATTCGTCAACCAACGCACGCCGGGCGTTCAGCGGTTGAGATTTTACTATTTTTGCAAAATTGCTCGGCAATGAAGCCGGTCGGCGCTGTAAATTTTGAAATTTTAAAGTTTTTCGAACATAAACGCGAAACAAGCCTTAATCGTCGTTTTTCAAACAAAAAAACACCCACGGCGAGCGTCGAAACAGCTGAAACGTCGCCGGTTTCGCTATGTTTTTCATTTCCCGTCAAACCAACCAACCAACCAACCCACACGTACGACGACGACTACGTTGCCAACTACAGAGCACGTGAATTTCTACTTTTTGTCGGCATGTTTACGACGAACGACTGCGAGGCGTGCGTCATTGCGTAGAGCGGTTTTTTTATGAATGAAAACTTTTCGTCGTCGTCGACGCGCGTACAAACGTCGTATAAAACAAATTTCGTGCGCTCGGCCGCCGATAATCATGCGCGGAATGATTTTAATTTTATTAACGTTCATTCAACGTCGTTCGTTAATTGAGAGTGGGATTTTTGCTTACGTGGGATTTTTTTCATTCTTACGTCGTTAATTAGTTTTCCTTTCGTCGTCGTTCCGACGGTGTATGATTAGTTTTGTTTCGTCGCGCGAAAAGCAAAATTCGCGCGCTGGCTCCAGGGTTTGGTCAGCTGATTCGTTATCCGTTCCGTCCGACGTCGACGCCGATGCGTCATCGGCCAGTTTTTGGCAAACTACCAGACGCCCCGGCGCTCGTTCGACGACGTTCGCGAGCCAATTTTTCGTTTTTTTTTTCTTTCAAAGTCCGAAGTGCGCTTGTTCGCTGTCTGTCAAAATTTTTTGACTTATTATTTCGCAACATATGATTGCACAATTGTTGTTTGTGTTTGTTTTATCGAAATTTTCGCTCGAAAGTCGACTGGCCAGCGTCGATTTTTGTTGATTTTAGTCGAAAGTTAGCGATTTTTGCTCGTTTGATCGGTTTTCGAGCATAAAAAGCGCTAGATCCGCATCCTTTTGACGATTTTTACGGTTTTCACGTCGTTGGCACGTTGGAATCAAACTATTTTTCAAAATTGCGTGTTGCGTGCCGTCGTGCGTCGCGTAATTGCAGTCGTATCGCCGGCGGCGACGTATGTTTCGATCGCGATTCTTCCCTTCAGCGCGTAATACAATAACCCTTTTCTTGTCTTCCGACTGACTGTCGTGCGTGTGTTGAAGGACGTCTGCATTTTTTTCGATTGTAAAAATCTGCTACGCCGTCGACCGACCTTGCTACGAAGGTCGCGGCGACTGGAATTCTGTTCTGTAACTCGCCAAAGTGTGCAAATAAGCTAAAGATCGCTTACAAGATGTTCATAAATCAAATCAGCTCTTCTCATGCTTACGTCTTTGCGGAATGGTCCTTGGTAGATAATATACGTTTGCAAAATGGTCCTTGAGAGATTGCAGGCTTGCAAATGGTCTTAGGTGGACTTCTTGTTTGCAACAATGGTCCTTAGAGGACTTCTTGCTTGCAAAATGGTCCTTGGAATTATGCTGATTTGCAAAATGGTCCTTGAAAGCATACTAATTTGCAAAATGGCCCTTCGCTAGCTTCATTTTGGCTTTATTTCTCTCTTCGCAGCGTCGGTCTCTTTGATTTGAAAGCAAAAAACTAGTTGCGCCCTCGATGCTTTATGTCGTCGTCGTCACGGTCGTTATTTTATTATGAACGCTCGTTTAATTTCACCTTGTCGTTTTCCGATTGACATTTTTGCATTTTGTCAAAAACCACTATCTAAATTTCGAACATAAAAAAAAGCAAACGCAAACGCGCGCGTTTCCATCGGGCTTTCGTTACTTGTTTTTGCCTTTTCGCCCACCTTTCCTGCGTAAAAGCCTAACGTTTTTTGTTTTGTTTTTTTGATGGAAAACCGGGACGACGACGCGAAAATTCGATGTTTATTCGAATTATGCAAGCAAAACTGTGGATGATTTTCGAAAATTTCTCTGATAGCAAAGAAAACTTTTTTCGATGAGAAATCACTTCTGAACAAATAAACACTTCTCTAGACGACGAATCACACCTGACCGGCGATGATTCGGGCAAATTCGCGAAACTTAAAAACGAAAAATGTAAGTCGTAAACGAGATGTTTTTGCTCACTCGTTTTTCGAGGAAGTTACTTAGTTTGTTTTCTTGTTTTTCGGTTTTTTTTGCGCCTCGATGTTTATTGTTTCGCGCCAAGGCGGCAATCACGCGAATCGAGGCTATGTTTTTTGCACTCTCGTCGCTCGATCGAGGCAAAAAATCGTTTCTCGAGTTCGTTTTTTTGAACTTTATCCAAGTTTTTCTTCCGCGCAAAACGCTAATTCGACTCGTCGTCGTCGTCGTCGTCGTCGTCGTCAACATTTGCAAAAATTTGTTAGCCTCTTTTGCACGTCGTCGTCCATCGAAGGGGGTTGAAGAAAAAAACTTACCTCCTCGTCATCGTCGTCGCGCGAGAAACTAAAAACGAAGGCGTTTTCTTTTAATTTTTGCATTTCTGCCAAAAAACGGCGCGGCGACGGCGTTCTGGACGAAAAACGGGACGGCGGCGGCGTCGGTCGGTTCCTGCCTGGCACCGCCATCCGCCGCCCGACGACGTCGTCGCATCGACGACGATCGAGGTCTGAAAAACGAGGGAAATACTTTGCTTGCTTTTGCAACGAGCGCGCGCCGACGCGCCATCGACACATTTTAACTTCTTTTTTTTCTCTTCAGATCTCGATGACGTAATTTTTTTTCGCTCGATCCGTCGCTCGCCCGAGCAGTATTTTTGTTTTTCATCGTTCGTTCCGGTGAAGTTTTCGGAGTTTTATCGTTATTTTTGCTTTATTTTCCCGTCGTCTGAAGAGCGTCTTTTTTTTTCCTGCAACGCCATCCATCGGCCGTCGCGCGTCTGGCTGTCGCGAAATTTTCAGGTTTTTCAGACGGACGGACGTCTAGAGCATCGTCGCACGCGACGACGGAACGGTCGTTCTGGCGTTTTTATCGCCGTCGTCGTCGTCGCAGTTCGTTTCATATTCATTCCGCTTTTGAATATGGCTAAGGCTTTTTGGCAACGGTTGCAAATAAATTTTTTGTCTGTCTTTGGGTCTTAGCCTTCGCCGCCGCCGCCGCCGCATCGACGACGAAGAAGTTTGGTGCAAAAATACTTCTTTCTTTCTTTCGATGATTCTCGCAGTTTCCCTTCGTACGGCGGCAAAAGTTATTATTATTCAAAATCAACAAACGTCGCGTCGTCGCAGACTCGCGACGGTCGTCGGTCTGCAAAAGTTTTATATAAAACGCGACCCGTCGTCGATCGTCATTGTCTGAACGATCAGAACAACTAAGTTTGAAATAAATTTCGACGGATTTTTGTTTTTATTGCTTAAAATCGGCGTTGATTTCGATTTCGATTTCGAATCGTTTTTGAACAGATTTTGCTCTTGTCTCGTTAACATTCGAGCTTTTTCGGTCTTCGTCGTCGTCGATTGCAAAAAGTTCCTGGTCGATAAGCTTTTCTGCAAGTTTGATGTTATTTTGCGCAAGTTTTTTTTGATTTTTGCGATCGGTTTTAGGCATAGTTTCGTTACAACGTCGAACCCGCGCAGCCTGCACGACAACGATGACGGCGCAACGATCGTCATCGTCATCGACGTCGCATCGACGACGACGACGTTGCGTTTTGGCATTTTTGCAAATCAGCTGTTTTCCAGCTGACCTAACCTTGGAGAAAAAAATTTTTTCTTGCGCCGCTTTTCATTCAACGCTTTCGCTCGTTGTCGCTCGTGATAAACAAATTTTCTGTTATGTTCGCGTTGTTTTTCATTGTCACTCGTCCAAAAATTTGTTTTTGTTTTTATCGTCGCCGCCCGACCGCGAAATAACATATTTCTATTTCGTAAACGACGTCATTCGTTTACATTTTGTTATACTTCGGTGCAGAATAATGCATAATTTTTACTTTTGCAGAACATAAACGTGTCAATTTGCGTATCGAACTCGTTTCGTACATTTTGAAAATCGAATCGAATCGATTGGATTGTTTTTTATTTTTGCGGCCATAATCAATCGATGGCGGTCGGAGGTTTAATCGGAGAAACAAATTTTCTGCCCGGATCGAACGACTATCCGTCGAATTGGTCGATGGACTCGTCGTCGTCGGAGAAACTTCGTCAAGATGCGTTGACGAATATTTTATGGTCGCCGCCGAGGGGCGACGTCGATATTTGGAATAATGCCGCAGTCGTCGGACGGCGAACGGATTATTCGTGTTGGGCGCCGCCGGTCGACGACGCTAAGGATAAATGGTGCGCGAGCAGTGGCAGTTCGTCGGACGGCGGATGGACGAGCGATGGTGGTTTCGGCGTCGGTGCGACGACCAACGTCGATCAATATTTTACGAAATTCTCGTCGCCGCCGAATTCGTTATGGGCGCCGACGACGATGAATACGTGTCAAAATCATCAACAGCAAACGAAGTACAATTCGATCGGCGGCGTCGATTTTTTCCACAGCCTGGTGGACGACGGCGATCAGGACGGATGTAGTTTTTTGACGGCGTCGTCGGATCGACCCGAAAGCGTGCCGTCTGATTCGACGAACGATATTTTCTCGCCGCCGCACGGGTAAAATTTCGATTATTTCGACGACATAATTGGATTTTAGTTGTTTTTTTCATCTTTTTAGCTCCCCGTCGCTGTTCGGTTTGGATCGCGAATCGTCCCCTCTCGATCGTTCGTCGATATCGTACGGCAGTTTCAACGATCAAACGGCATCGATGGCGACGAATAACAAAAATTGGCGCAATTTCTACGTGGCGTCGCCCGAATGCGCTTCGTCGTCGTGTTGCTCGTTGGAAACGACGGCGAATCAAAACGGCACCAATTTTTCAACGATGACCGACGCGACGACGGCGTTCGGTATGCCGCGTCAGCAGCAACAACAACAATACGCCACCGACGACGACGACGATATGAAATACATAATCGAGCAGTTATTAATGTTGCAAACGAAAGACGCGCCGAAGACGATGAGTTTCAGCAATCGGATGGATTTATTCTTCGGCAACGTCGACAACGACGTTCAAAAAACAAATTTCTCGTCGGCCGACGACGCCGTACGGCCGCGCGCCAACACCATGCCCGTGCCGCCGTCGACAAGCCGTTTCCAGAGTTTCTGGACGAAAGATTCGTTGGACGAAAACGACGTCGTCGCACCGACGACGACGATCCCTGCGTCGACAACGACGACGACGCCGCCGGCCAACGTCTATCAATGGACGAAACCGACGCCGATCGTGAAAATCAATCCGACGACGACGACGCAGCAGCAACGTTGGCCGACGATCAGCGAACAAGAATTTCGCGCCAATGTCTCGCGAATCCTGCAAGAAAAACATTCGAACGCCGTCGCTGCGGCGGCGCGCGGATGCAGCGAACCACCGAACGTCGTCGACGCGCCGGAATTCTACCCGACGTCGACTTTAGGACCGACCAACGGCGTTCATCATTCAAGATACGGCGCGCCGATGGATTGTTATAAAAGTTCGACGAGCGCGCCGCCGGCGACCGACGTCGCTCAACAAATGAAAACGGCGCTGAACGCGTTGTTTCAACAACAATCGTCGGGCGGCAAAGTTCAATCGCGTCAAAACGCCAATCTACGTCCGGTTCTCACCGAAGAACTGTTGCGCGAAATTTACATGCGTACGGGCGTCGCGTTGCCGACCGTTTATCCGACGGCGGCCACCGCCAACGCCGCCGTTGGCGGCGGCGGCGGAGGCGGCGTACCGTTCGGATACGATCACGCCGTCGGCTTGCAGCAAATGTATCATCCGTTTTTGCCGGGCGTCTCGCCGGTGTTCGCCCCGCGCTTCGTTCGGTAAGAAACTGTAATTGTCCAGCGTCTATTGTTGTACTCTTAACTGTTGTTACCCACGAACTATTGTATATATAGTTGGTGTTTTTTTTGAGCGGATTTTTTGTTTTAGTCGAAGCGGACCGGCGTTCGAATTGCACATTCGCTTGGAGGAGTGCCTTGATCAATATCGAGCGGTGGAAAAGGAACGAAAAAAAGTAATTTGAATTAATTTGATCGTCGCACGCACGACGACGACGAACGTTGTTTATTTGAACGCGAGCCAAGAGTTTTTTTGAAAAACAAAACTTTCTTCTTCGTTTCTTGTTGACGCAACGTCGACGTGCGACCGCGACATTTTTGATCTACGACGTTTGTTGCTCGTCGAACGACGCGTTTTGATTTATGAGCCCGATTCGTCGGGCGGCTTATCGGTTTTTTTGTTTTTCCGTCGACTAATCCGTCCCATTTTTCATTTTTTTTCCAGACGGAAGCGGATTTGGCGCGTAATAATCTTGGAAAGAAGATCAGCAGCGCCAATAACATTCCAATACCGAGATTGCCGCCGGGGCCGTCGCGCGTCGATCGTTTGATCGTCGATTATTTTCGCGAGCACGCTAGGGTAAGTGGAGTAGCCGGTAGCGATTTTTTGTTTTCTAACCGTCGGATCGGGTCGAAAAGTCGTTTTATCGCCGGCTTATCGGCGTTCGACGAAGTTTACCGACGAGGAAAAACAAATTTTTATTTTTCTCGATCGTTTCAGGTGATAACGTTGGTCGAAAAAATGGAGACTCTTCGAAGTAAAACGCTACCGACGGACGTACACAAAACGATGGCCGGTTGGTTGGACGCCATAAAGGTCGTACAAAATACGCGCATGCACGAACGCACGAACGCCATGTACCCGCGCGATCCGAATAGACTTCAAGAGGACAGAGGTCGGTGGATTTTGGATTTTGGATTTTTTGTTTTTTTTAAACTAGTTATCGAACAAATTTACGTTTCAGATATGCTCGCGTTAGCCGGCAGTTTGCAATCGTTGTCGGCGAGCGTCGGTCGAGCTCGTCAAGTGCTCGTTGTCGCGTTGTCCATGACGTTGAACAAGGACGTCGACGTCGAAAAGGAGCAAGAAATCGAACGCATTCTCGCCGAAGAATCGTCGTCGGCGACCACCGCGGAATCGACGAACGTCGACGCGTCGACGACGAAGAACGTCAGACGTTAGAGAATTTTGCTTTTTCAACGTCGCCGTCGCGACGGCGACGCGAGTTTAGTCGAGTTTAGAAAATTTTACATATTTTTTTGTTAACCGACGATGGATCGATTATCGTATACCTCTTCTTGCCTGATTATCTTTTTTTTCTTCGCGTGTTTCAATTATTGACACTTTTCCGTGGTTCTGCAAACAACGTACGAGTATTTTTCGAATTATTATTCGTTGTTTTTTTGTTTTTCATCGTCACAAAAACTTTTTTTTTGTTATCGACATGCGACGACGTGCTCAGCGAACGAGACGGGGATTCAATCGTTTTTAATTAATTTAAGTAATTTTTACGTCTTGTTAAGTAGTTTTTAGTTTTTGTTCCCGATTGTTGACTCGGCGAGTGAGAAAATTTGTTTGGGCGACTTTCATCCGGGCGGCGCCGCTTCGACGTCGACGAATTTTTTGGTTTTTCATTTCTATATCATTTTGAAACGGTTTTGTGTCTGGTTAGCATGGTTTTTCGCGTTATTATTCGTCGGCGTTCGATTGGCATCGGTCGATTTTTACGAACAAACTCGAAAAAACAAATTTTCATTTTTTTGTGGGATGTTTCCTATTTTTACCCGTTTTCATTCATTTTTCGACGTTTTTTTGTATATAATTCATTCGTTTCATGGGATTTTACGATGTGCAATTGGCAAATTGGACAGGTTGTTGCTTTTTTTTAATTTGAGGTAGAGGGTTTCTTCTTCGAATGCATTCCACCGACAGTAAGGTCTTACTGTAAGTCTTGCGAATCACCATCGTCCGGTATGATTGGTCCGCCAGCCGACGGGCGTCGGTTGGTTCCGCAGTGGTCGATCAGAGATTTTTTTCGTTTGTTTTCGGTTGTCGTTTTTTCGAATTACGGGTGGTTGTTTTTCATTATATTATATTTTTTGTTGATGTTCAGGTTGGACTGCGGCAAGGACGGCATACTGTAGTTTTTATTTTATTTCTTTGGACGTTCGTGAAAATTTCCAATGCGTTTTTTTTTCATTAGACAGTCGCAAAATTTGTTTCTTAAGTCGCAAACGTAGCTCGAAATTTCATTTGGACAGTCGCAAAATTCGTTGTTTTTTTCATGTAGAAACTGTTTTAGTACCCGATTCGTAGATTTTCGAGCAAATTATCTTTTCAGATTTTTACTCTTATCGAGGAAAAAACGCGTTCGTCTCACGTTCCTAGAATCTTTCGCTAGTGTTCAGTTTTTTTATATTGAAAAAGATTTTTACATTTTTTTTTCTCACGAATCTCTTTTTTACACGTTTCCTAAGTAATTCGGACGCATTTCGTGATGTAAATTTTATTTTTCGGGCTCCAAATCCGTTCACAATATTAGTAGTTGTTTTTTATCATTTTTTATTATCATATGTGATGTACAGTATGACTTACAGTAAGGCGGGCGGCGAGCAATCTGAATGTGGATATTGGGGGTACTGTCGGTGTAGGATGATCAAGTTAGGCAAAGTGTATAGCGAGACGAAATGTTTTTTTTACCCAATTGGCTTTTTTTCGTACAATTTTTCATCGTGCTGCCGTAGTGATAGCTTTTGATGCTCAGACATCGCGTAATTTTTTATTATTTTGATGCGCAGGCATCTTCGAGTTTCGTGAACCGTTCGTGTTAGGTTTTTACTTATTTTCGGTTGTCAATTTATCCGTTTCGGGAACTTTTCGACTTCTAGTAGTTTTTTTCAAAAATAATTAATCGGCATAATTAGATTTTTTGTTAGTTTTATCTTTAGCTAAAGCGTGTAAAAACTATAATGGCAAGTGATTTTTTCTGTTTTTCGCCGATCCATCGTCGTCGGTAGTTCTGAGGGGGCGTAGAAAATTCGTTTTTAGAAATTCTTTTTTTCATAGAAAACCATTTAAAAAAACAATTTTTGTTTTCTCGTTCGACTTTATGGCATTATTATGATAACTTTTTATGTTGTTGTATTTATATTTTTTACCCGTTTTCATTTTCGACGCACTTCGTTTCGTATCGTGTAAGAAATTTTGTTTTTCGTAAGCGTGATCGTGAACAGTTTTATCGAGCATTTAGTTGAAAATTGTCCCGTGTATGTGAGGAGCGAGAGCGAGAGAAAGAAAGAAAGAGACTAATTTGTAAAAAGAAAGTTAATTTTTTTATATTTGTTTCGCTTTATTATTGGCGCCTTAGTTTTGAATATTAAAAAACATTTTAAAAACAATTATCCAACGGCTAGTTGACTATAGTTGATCAAATCAAGTGACTGTAGTTGGCTTCGGATCCATTGACTACAGTTGCCCAATCACTATAGTTGTCCAGTGACTATAGTTGTCCAATGGCTAGAGTCGTCAAAGGTCTATAGTTGTTCGATGCCAATAATTGTCCAGTTACTACAGTTGTCTATGACTGACTATAATCGACCAGTGATTATAGTTGATCAGTAAATAAGGACTAAATTGTTCGTTAGCCTGCTTTGCAAACAAATTTTCGCACTGTCGAACTCGCTAAACACGTTCGAACATTTTTTAGCACCACACGAATACAAAATTAACGTGAAAAACAAAAAATTACTGCGTGAAAAAAGAATTTCTTATAAATATTAAAAAAGAAAAACAAAACAAACAACGAAACGCCGAAAAAGTTTTTCTTTTCTTTTCAGTTGAGCCTCGGGTACTAAAAAATTCCTACCGATGACAAAAAAGTGTATACATTCATTCGTAGCGAAGCAAAAACAAATTTCACCCAGCAAACGCCGAAATGAATTTTTATAAACATTTTTCAAAAAAAAACAACTACTAAACGCAAAAATTCTACGTCGACGAAGGAGAAAAAAAACAGACAAAATTCGACACGCGGGATTATCCGATCCGGTCCATTCCATTATACTGTAAGGTGGTGGGTGATCTTCAGGCGGTAGTGTGTGATCTTCAGGCGCGCGGGATTATTGTATTTTACAAAAATTGACTCGCGGTTTCGACTTGCCGCTAAAGTTCAATTTATTCGTGCGCGGTTCGCTCGACGACTTTCGCACGAGGCTCGTCTGAAATCGTCGATGGTGCGACGTCGGCGCGGCGGCGTTGTCGCCGGCGTTCGCGGTCGACGACGCAGCGGCGTCGTGTTTGTGCAAAGTTTCCGGTACGCTACCGCCGAACGCCGGTTTTTTGTTTTTTCCGTCCCCGCCGCCGCCGCCGTCCACGCCTAAGAACGCTCGCTCGGACATCACCGTCAGTTGGCCGACGGGCGGCGAGTCCAACGCGCCGACGCTGCTCGACGTCGACTGCGGCCCGTACATTTGTTCCAAGTAGCCGACGACGGTCATGTACCGTTGCGGGTCGCCTTTGTAAGGCGGCAACGGCACGCGGTCGACGAGCGTTTGCGGATGTTTCTTCGTCGACCAGACGTGTTTTCGCACCGTCTGCACGGTGAAACGAGCGGCGACCTGCTTGCAAAGCATGCCCGTCAACAAGTCGGCCAACGTAGCGTCGACGTCGGGCGGCATGCGAACGTCCTGTTTCGTTATATTGTCGAATAGTTTGTAAACGTTCTCGCCCTCGTACGGATACAGGCCGCTGACCAAATTGTACAACGTGACGCCCGATGCCCACACGTCGACGGGGAACCCGCGAAATTGCGATTGACCGCCGGCGATTTCGGGCGGTTGAAATTTCGGTGTGCCGCGTCCGAAGAAGCATACGTCCGACGACGCGTAACGTTCGAGATCTTCGGCGACGCCCAAATCGGTGATTTTCAACGTTTCGTCGGTGGTCAGCAACAAGTTTCCGGGCTTAATGTCTTTGTGCACGACGGACTGACCGTGCAAATACTGCACGCCGTCCAACAGTTGAACGAAATACAGATGAGCTTGCCAGATCGGAAATTTCTTACCCGGCGCAGAATCCAACATTTCCTGGCGACGAAAAAACAAAATTAGCCAGTAGGATAAAGCGGCTATAGTCGAACTATAGTTGACGAATAGTCGCTGGCGATAGTTGTTTAAGGCTGACTATAGTTGATGGTTGATCACATACTATAGTTTAATGGAAGGGTGACTACAGTTGATGATAAATGGTTGGCAATAGTTCATGAACAGTCACTGGCTATAGATGAAGCATAGTTAATGACTATCGATGGCTATAAGTTGACTGTGGTTCACTAGCTTGTTGATTAATCTGCGCTGAATATAGTCAAGGCTCGGCGACTAACGTTGCCAGAAACTCGTACTATAGTGACGAAGAATTGCAAACTGTCGTATTAATTGATGCTGAATATGCAACTATAGTTGACGAAGAATGTAGAATACAGCTCATGAAGATCTAGAACTATAGTTGATGAAGAATCTGGAGCTATAGTCGATAAAGAACATCGAAATGGAGAAGATGGAAGAAACTCAAACTATAGTTGATGAACAATCTAGAACTATAGTTGATGAAGAACCTCGAATTATGGTAGTTTATCAAGAATTTCAAACTACAGTTGATAAATAACGCTGAACTATAGTTGAAGAATCTCGACTTATAGTTGATGTAGAATCTCGAACTACAGTTGATCAAGAATCTGGAACTATAGTCGATATAGTTGATGAATGTGGAAGAAGTTCGAACTATAGTTGAACAATCTGAAACTATAGCCAATGAAGAAATTCGAACTATAGTTTGATTTATACCTGCAAACTTCCGACGCAATATTCGATGAATAAATACATTTTTTGCTTGCTATCGTTTTTTAGAACATCGAAAAGTCGAATGACATTCTTGTGCCGAAGACGTTTCAATAGTCGAATCTCCCGTTGGACATCCTGCTCGCCGTTCATAATTTTTCGCAATTTTCGTTCTTTCAAAATTTTCACCGCTCGCCGACATAGACAGTCGCATTCGAGCGCCTCTTTCACTTTTCCGTACGAACCTTCGCCGAGTTGATCGCCGATTAAATAAGTGCCGACGAGTTTCGGCGGCTTTCGTTTCGTTTCGTACAAAATTTGCGACGAGCTAACGCGCGGAAATTGCGCCAACGGATCTTCATCGTCGTCGACGAGAAAATTTCGCAGACCGCCGACGACGTTGTCGAGTAGATTTCCGGGCATAATCGTCGGATCGGCCATCAACGTTGGGTTTATAATTTGCTGGCTAAGCGGATAGCCGGCGACGATTTCGCGCGCGGCGCTGTCGTCGTCGTCGTCGTCGTCCTCGACCTCGTCGGCCAACGAGTCTTGCATGCGCGTCCAACGATGAGCGACGCTGTCCCCGTCGTCCATGAGAAATTTTTGCCTGTCTCGATAAGAGCCAGCGGGGAAATTTTGTTTTTTCGACGATTCTCCGGTGCTTTTACGCGACGAGGAAAGTTCGCCGACGTCGCCGACGTCCTCGTCGTCGGCGGGGAAAAATTCTCGCGCGGCGCTCGTCGGATCGGACGTTTGACTAGGTCGACTGCCGCCGATCACCTGCAAGGCGACGGACGGCGACGCCGCGCTTTTGTCCATCGTGTCGTGCCGAACGAAACTTATTCGACGAATCGCGTCGTCGTCGCCGTCGTCGTCGGCGCCCGGACCGGTTTCGTCGATGGACATTCGAATTTCGTCGACGGCGTCCGCCAATCTGAAAAACACGGGAAGAAAGCAAATTATCGATCGCGGCTAACGTGGAATAAGGTAGAAATGTGTTTTTTTACGAATTCATGCCGAAAATATAATACAAAAGTTCACTGGGAGAATTTTCTTTACATTTTGCTACGAAAACAAAAAACAAAACAAATTTTTTATTGTTTATTGTACAACAAAATAAACGTGACATTTACGTTGCGTTCGAATAAAGCTATAGGAACCTGCGAATCAACATTGGTGAACATTTAGTACTGTAGTAGGCATGTTCTCAGAGTCTTACGTCATTTTTCAATTTTGTTTATTATAGTCCATTCACTATTGCAAGCTCAAAAAGTTTACAGTAAGAATGATTTGTATGTGCGGTGAAAAATCACAATTGTATCACTTACACTTTAATAAATGGTTCACATTGTGCTTCACAAACCTCTAGCACCTCAGAGTGGATCATTTTGTAAAGTGAAAGTTGTTCATAATTGTGTTTTTCCTCCGTGCCTACAAATCATTCTTACTGTAAACTTTTTGAATTTGCAATATTGAACGGACTATAGCATTATTGCTCGTGTTAGGAAGTCCATAATTGTTTACCTTGCCTTTTGATGTGTTCCTGATGCTTGAGCTCAATGGTGGATTTCAGTCGCAATGTTGTGCGGTTTCAAAATCATTTATGATTTATAGAATTTGGTCAAGAAATTAAACAGATACACTTCCTACTACCAGGTTCCCTATAGTTGGCACGACTATTCACATTTATGCTTCGACAGGTACTATTTTCAGATCAGTAGTGAGGAAAGCCGTAATTGTTTGTTAGCTTCCACTTGCCTTTTGACGTGTTCCTGGTACTTGCGCTCAATGGTGGATTTCAGTCGCAATGTGGCGCCATTTCAAAATCTTGTATGATTTCTTGAATTTGGTCGAGTAGTAATAGCAGTTTAATGACCATTCTTTTTTTGGATATTGTGTCGTAGAACTGTAGCTTCGGAATTCGCCATGCTGTAACATCATGGAATAAAACTAATCTCAATTTCTCAACTGTGTCTACCAGCTAAGTAGAAATGTTCTGACAGTTCGCTCTAATGGCTTTATGGAAACTTAAGGAAAGGATATTATGAAGAAAGCAAAAAAATAGAACTTAGTGTGCAAAACGTGAAACACGTATTTTAATGTTGGTTCTCAAGTACATGTTAATTAATTAATTATAATACCGACATCAAGCCTGATGATATGTAACAAAAAAAATCACAAACAGAACAATAGAACTAAATCACTTAACAAAACAACACAATCTTCTTTTTTTTCTTTCTCAGAAAGAAAAATCGAAAAAAGGGGGCGCGACGCTTTTCGTGAAATTTTGTTTTCCTTTGGTCCAAAATTTGCATTGAAGTTTGACGTGTGATTACGAGCTAAAAACTACCTAAAACTGCTCGTTTTGACGTTAATCCAGGCATAAACTGCTAATAAGCGTTTGTAACATTCCGAAGCATACTGAATTTTATGAAAATTGCACAAGCATATAGCAAATTAGCAGACTAACATGTACTTGTGAATCAACATTAAAATATGTATTTCACTTTTGCAAACGAAATAAAGTACAGTAATCATTCAGTTGAAATTTACAAACTGCATTCAGATATTCAGTTTTACGGATGCAGGAAAGTTTGCTCGACATTACCCAATATTTGAAAATCAGTATCTGAATTCGGATTGTACATCTCAGCTTTACGATTACTGCACTTTTGTTCCAGCCGCAGTTGTGAAAGGACTTGAATTGTCATATAATTGACTTAATTGTACTAAGTAGACTTTGTACCTGCACACTAAAAACGAATTTGAACTGCAATTCGCGTCTAGAGCCGATTTTGAATGTATTACTATCACTTTTAACTTATATCACATTTCTTTTATTCGAAATAGATTTTTGCTCGTTTCGCACCTTCTCAGGAAAACTTTAGAAGCAAATTCACTCTTTTTACGGGCAACAACTAAATTCAGCTAAAATCTTTAACGATTTATTTTAACGCTCGACGATCGTCACTCTAAAAAATTTTACACGTCTCCAGGAGAAAAAAAAACAAAAAAACAAACAAATAAATCTAACTCGACGAAAAAAATTTTCTTTCGACCTTTACAGAAAAAAACAAATTACGAGAAGACAAAAAACGAAACAAGTCCACCGTTGCTGCGATTAAAGAACAAAAAAGATATTCATTCGAACACAAAAACGCGAAAAAAGTTCCGACGCGAGAAGACGAGAAACGAAAAATTGGCCGCGACCGACGACGTAACGAGCAAAAAAACATCGCGAAATAAAAAGAGCGAAAAAATTCTAAAAAAATTATTAACCGATCCGCAAACAAAAACAAAAACCAAATTATCGTTTATATTTTTCGCCGCCGCCGTGTGAAACGATTTTTTCGCTCAAAATCGAACCGTCGACGACGCGAAATTTGTTTCTTTAGATCGTTTCCAGATCACACACCGAACGTTTTCAAACTTTCGCCCATTTCATAAAATGCGGTACGGTACGAACCGGTATGTCCCGACCCAACGCTTTTACCCGAAGATTTCGATCGTCAGTCAACAGTACCATTTTTCGATTCAGCGTCAACGGTTCGTCTAAAAGACCGAAAATCGTGTCCAAAAGTGTCCAAAATGTTTCAATTCGTGTCGTAAAACGTTTCGTAACGTGCAAAAAGTTGTTTCACACTCCAGTTCGATGAAAGTTGACCGAAAGTCGGTTGGCCAGTGAAGAAAATCTGTATTTTTAACTTACTTTTCAAATCTTTTATATCAGCCCGAACGTTGTCGTCCTTCACTAAACTGCAACAACATTTCAAAATTCGATCGTCGTTCGATTCCTGAAAATAAAATAAAAATAGCGACTATAGTCGCGCGCCGCATGCGAAAATCGTACCCTGGTCGACGTCGACTCGTTCAAATATTGCATCGTCGGAAGAAAATTGCCGTCGGTCGTCAACACGCTGAATCGCTTGTCGCCGCCCTTCTCGCATTCTTCCAAATATCGCATGGCGTCGACGGCCTGCGACGCCACCCATTCGCTGTCCGGATGTTTTTTCAATCCGATCAGTTCGTTGATCACTGAAAGCAAACAAAAAAAACACGCTCGGGTTTCGTTCGAATCGGTCGCCGAACCGTTTCGAAACGTTTTTTCCTTTGATCTTACCGACGATGGGCACCGCCAGCGTAAATTTTTCGGATTTATAAAGGCGGCGGATTAATGCCAAATGTTCGATGAAGCTGTTCGTGTCGGGGATTAGCCATTTGGGACAGACGTTCAAAACGATTCGATATTGTTCTTGTTCCAGTAATTTTTGTTTCGATTCTTCGTCCTTTTTCTGCATACGTAGCTGCCGCATTTCGTCGGTGCACGACGCCGCCGCGTCGCTGTCGTTCGTCGTCGACGGGCCGTTTTTAACCGGCGACGATTCGCATTCATCCTGAACAAAAAAGTGGTCGTCAAAATCGACCGAAACGGTCAAATATCGATACTTACGTCCGACGCCGTCACTCGTCGATGAATCGGTTCGGGGCTCGACAATCGTACGGCGTTCATTGCCGAAAAACATTTATTATCCATATCGTAGCTGAGTACCGGCGAATTGACGCCGTCCAAGTACATGCCCAGTTGAAGAATCGTGTCCAAACGCGCGCAATCGATGGCGTAATCCTGTTCGATAAAAGTCGGCATCGGGTAAAAATTGATTTCAAAAAAAAACCTCGTCGCGTACCTCCACGCAATGCGTCGGTAGATAAACCGGAATCAATTTCGAACTGTAAATGTTGAACATGGGCGAGCACAAATAATCCTCCGGGAATAGAACGGGCACCGTACCTGCAAAAAAAGTTCATAGACTGTGCGAAAATTTGTTCGTACAACACCCATTTCGGACGTTACCCGCCGCCGACGGATCCTGCGGCGCCACCATTATCTTTGAAGTGGATTTCGATTTTTCGATGGCGTTGCACATGTTCGACAAGTGAGACCAAATATTCACGTTAAATCTAAAGCGCGAAACAAAATATCCGTTGGGAAACGTTCTCAATCGGTCGAAAACATAAAACATCGTCGCCGGACGACGTTGGAACTAATTTCGACGTACTTCGGCGTCTCAATGCCTCCCAAATAACCGACCATCGACACGCATTTGTACGCGTCCGAGTTGCACAAATACGTCGAAAATAATCTCAACGACGGCAGAATCAAATGCAATCGTGCGTCGAACATAAACGAGTCGCCGCCATTGCCGCCGACGTCGTTCGTTTTGTATAAAAACTCCAACCGTTCCAAAAGAAGGCCGAATATGCTTAAACACAATTGAACGGCGTTGTGTTGAAGCAACGTGAAAGTGTCCCGTTCAAGCTCTAAAAAAACAAAAAAAAATTGTAAGTCCATCAGCGAAACAAGCAAAAATGGAAAACGAACAAAAATAACGAGTTGAAAAACAAAAAATTAAGCGACGTACGACGATGGGCAAACAAAAATAAGCGACGTACGACGGCGAAAAGAATTTTTTTACCTTTGGTTGCGGAATGATGAACGTTGTAGAAACAAATGACGACGATTTGCACGAGTTGCATCGGCGTCATCGGACTTTCTTGTCGAGACAATAGTTCCCTGAATTGTATTAAACATTTTTCGGCCATCGGTTCGAATTGATCCATGCTGAAACAAACAAACAAACAATGTCGCTGGCCATTGCCGTAACGGGCGAAAAAAACGAATCTTACTTGATTTTAGCGAATAACATGCCGTGCAAATGTAAAAAATACGTTAGAAATCTTCTGTAAAGCTGAAAAAAGAATAAACAAAAATATTTTCCGCGAAACGTTCGTCGACAGGCGTCGAATTTGTTTGGAAATGTCTTTAACGAGCAAAAAATACTCACATCGTGCGTCGTCGTTTGACGAAACCAATCGAGATCGGCGCTAGGCGTATTGACGTCGGTGATCTTTTGAAATTCCGTCGACGACGTGCCGTCGACGTTGATCCAAATTTCGCGTCGGACGCGATTCGAATTATCGCCGCGTTTATTCGCTTCGTCGTCGCGTCGATTTTTCTCCAATTTATTCAAATGTTGTTTAAGCTGATCTTCGTGCAATTTGACCTTTAAAAAAATTTAGCATCGGGCAACGTATAAAACTAAAAATTGTACGTCGCACGGCGTTAAAACGCGAAATCACGTCGAAAACAAAATTCAAGCGTCGAAAAATAAAATTCACGCGTTGAAACTTTGAAATAAAGCGTCGTACGACGACGTACTTTTTTGTTTTGTTCTTCGAAAACCGTTTTAATCGAATCCTTCGCCGTTTCGAACGCGTGCTTGACGGATAAACTTCGAAAATAATAAAAAACGATATCCAAGCGTCGTTTCTAAAAGGACAAAAAAACAAAAAAATTGACCGACCGACGACGTTTTCGGGCGTTTTTACGATTCACTAACCGTGTATTGAGCCAATAAAGCCAGCTGATTGTAAGGTCGACCGTTGCTCGGACCCAACTGTACGGCATTCAAATAATACCTAGAAAAAAATGAGACGGATTCAAAATTTAACGCGTTCGCCGTCGGAAAAAAACAAAAAATCGACTCGCTTTCGAGCTGATTGATAGTTGATGTCGCCTTTTTTCAATTGTTCCTTGTATCGTTCGACGTCGCCCAACGCCACTTCGAATCGTTGACACGACAACAGAGCGTATTTCAACGTTTGCGTCAAACGATCGAACGTCGGCTTGACGACGTTCGCGAGATTTTCGTCGATGCTGCGCAAATGATCGGTCAAAATGAATGCGTATTTTGTTTCGTACGACACTTTTAAATTTTCGTAAAATAAGTGCGCCTGCAAAGGAAACGAAAATTTACTCGAAAATAGGCGTAAAATTACAAAATTGTCGTCGCAGCGACGACAAATAAATACCAAAAACTAGACTCAACGAGCAACTATAGTCCCTGCACAACTATAGCACAACAATTACTTCGTCCAACAGGCGAAACAAGGCGCCTCGCATTTGATCAGCGGTCGACGTCATTGTTGATTGATTTCTGTAGCGATGATCGTTCGTCGACGTGCGACCGACGTCGTACGTTTCGAAGGAGCGTAAAATTTCGATCGTCTCGTAGAAGGCACCTTTCCACATTCGATGCTCCAAATTGTTTCGATAGCTGTACATCAAATCGATCAGCACCGCTTCTCTGTACAGATCTTGCAACTGTCGTCTAAAAATTCGAAACTATAGTTCGTCGATAGTTGCTGGCTATCTTCGGCGTCTGTGTCTACAGTGGATTTGTGTCTTTAGTTAATGGGCGTATATAGTCGACGGACGTCTATAGTTGACGAGAGTCTACAGTTGATGGACGTCTATATTTAATGGGCGTCTATAGTCGACGAACGCCTTTAGTCGATGGACGTCTACAGTTTGACGGGAGTCTATAGTTAATGGGCGTCTATAGTAGAACAGCAACTATAGTTGCAACGGGACTATAGTTACCTGTACGCTTCGACTTTAGTCAAATCAAATTGCCGACTGTTCTTCGCCGCCAGCTCGTATTGTTCTTTCAATTCGTTCGTAAAACTATTTATTTGCGGCAGATATTTTTCCTCGACGATCTTCGCCGCTCGTCGATAGTCGTCGTTCTGCTGATGCGTCGCCGTCGAATCGAGCGGCGGCGGCATCATCGCTGGCGGCGTTTGACGGCGCGAGCCGAAATTCGGTTGACTGCCCGGTCTCGGCAACGTCGCCGGACCGCCGCCGACGCAATCGTTATAGTCGAACGACGACGAAGAATGGCCGCCGCCTCGACCGACACCGCCTCGTCCGCCGTAGCCGAGCGAGTCGTCTTGAGCGTACGGCGTCGAAAACGTCGTGCGACGATTGAGAACGGGCGGCGGGCCTCGCGAATATTCCGGATCGACGTATGCGTTAGCCGGCCGAAAGCCTCTGCCTTGAAAAAATTGCGAAACATGGTTTTTTTTCTCGATAACGTCGCCGAAAAACAAAATACCTTTCGGCATTTTTCGTTTGCCGGTGTCTTTGTGATTTTGATTGTCGTTATTTTCTTTCGTTTGATTCATCAAATGAGCCGGCAATTGAATTAAGCCGCCTCGCTGATGCGACGAAATCGGCGCCGCCGAAGCGGCTGCTTGAGCGGCGGCGGCGGCGGCAGCGGCCGCCGCTTCTTCTTCCTCTTTTTCTTCGCTCCAACTAATATTTTTAAAATCTTCGATGCTATTATTCAAAATCGTCGACGCACTTTCTTTGATTTGCAACACTTGTTGATCTACAAAAAAAACAAGAAAAATCTCACTGGACACGTTCGAACTGAGCAAAAACGTGAAACGACGAACTTTGAACGGGCGCCATTCGATAATCTTGATAAGGATGTTTTCGATTGAACGAATCGATTTTCGGTTCAGCTAAAAACAACGAAAATAATTTTCTAAACCAGCGACGGTGTTAAAATTTCCAATTTACTTTGCGACGGAAGGTGTCTTGGCGACGTACGCGCGGCGTTTCTAGCACCTGATTCGACAGCGGCGACGGGTTTCGGTTCGTTTTTCTTACTGACGTATTTTCGCCAATCCTAAACAAAAAACGCGCTAGCTACTGGGAAATCTAGTTCAATCGCCGTTTACTATAGTTCAAAAGAGTACTATAGTCTTATGGCAACTACAGTTCAATAACGACTATAGTTCAAAGGCAACGATAGTCCAATGACTACATATAGCAACTATAGACAAATGGCAATTATAGACGCCTTTCATGCAACTATAGTGACGACAACTTGCTCGTTTTACATCCTCGCCGGTATCGGGTTCTTTCGCTTTTTTGCTCTTTATGACCATCGTCGAGTTCAATTCGATTTCGCTACTTTCGCTTTCTTCGAACGTTTTCGGCAAACGCGGCGCGTGCTGTTGCTTGGAATATTTACGCGTCGAATTGCGTCGCTGATCGGCGGCGTCGTTCGTTCGACGGAGAAATTCGTTCGAAGAAGAATTTTCGTTTGGTGGCGACGTCGGCGCTGGTCGTTCGTTCAACGCCGGCCCTACGTGTCGATCGCCGGGCGGCGGGGGACCGCGACGATAGTCGTTCGAATTTTCGTTTTGCGAAGTCGGACGCCGTCCGTAATCGTGAGCGCTATTGGGCCGCGAGCCGCCGCCGCCGTCGTACGAATGTCGATAGTCGTTCGAATTTTTATGCTGATGACGGAAATCGTCGAAATTTCTCACGTCGTTCGACGTTTTCGAATTGTTAGACGTCGCGTTATTTGTTTTCCGAACTTCGTTAGATGCATGAACGTCGTCTGACGGTGTCGGGCCCACCGACGCCGTCGACGATTTTCGCTCGTTGACGTCGTTTTGATGTTGATAAAAGTGATCGGTCGAATTTCGGCGTTGGCCGTTATTCGAAAAATACAACGCGTTTCTTCCATTGCGATGTTCGCGCGGCGCAGATTCGTACGTTTCAGACGCGCGTTCGTCGCCGCGCCCGTTCATTTGCGGCGCGTTCTTCGACGACGTCGACGGCGGCGTCGACGAATTTTCTTTGACGTTCGGTGACGCGCGACTTTTCGGCGGACGATAAATTTCTCGTTCTTGACGCGGCTTTTGACGACGATCCACTTTCGACGACATTGAATTGGAATTAATTTTTATAAAAATCGCAAAAAAAAAACTAAAAGAAAAACAGAAATTAACAATTTAGGCGTGAAAAAACAAACTTTACGCGCTTAGCGCGAATTTTAGGCGTGGAAAGACAAAAAAACGCGCAGAAACACGCAGAAATGCGTTTTACAGTCTTTTTGAATCGTATTTCGAAAAACTGCCCGATTTTCAATGCTTCAGGGCCGAAAATAAACAAAATTTCGTTCGATTTCGTAACGTTTTCAAAATAAAAACGAATTTTCCGACGAATTTTTAATCGTCTGCTAAATGACAGTAAGACAAATGATGCGCATGTAAAGTTAACTATTTTTATACCATTATCGTCACTTTACAATTAAAAATATCATTTTGAACTGGAATCACGTCGCAAAGCGGCTGCTTTGAAATTTCATCTGTAAATTAGCTAAAAAAGCAACAAAATTTGTGTCGTTCTTCGTTCTTAGACTGCGCTTTTTTGTTTTTACAGCGTTTTTAAGAGCATAAAATCGAGGAAAAAACCGATTTATCGCACGTATCCAGTTTTTGTGTTTTTCGTAATCTTTCACTGTCCAGTTTTGCAATTATAAAAATGGGCTGGGCAACTATAGTTACTGCACAACGAGTCACTGGAAAACTGTCACTAGACAACTATAGTTTATTGTACAACTTTTATTTATTTTTTTTTTAGTTATTGGGCAACTGTAGTCATAGCAACTATAGTCACTGGTCAACTAGAGTTTTTGACCAACTATAGTCTTCGTAAAAGTGTATGTGACAAAAGCAAATTTACTTTTAAAACAAAAAAAATTGTACTGAATTAAATAATAAAAAACATTTTAATATTTTTTTTAAACATCACCACGCAACGAAAAAGCATTTTTTGCATTCAAAAAAATTTTTTGACAAAATCCGTATTCGAAAAAGAATATTCGCACCATTTTTAAATCCATTTTTAGCTTTCAAAATTCAAAAGACGAAGAAACAAAAGAACAAAATTCAAAACGTCGCGGAAGGCAATAAAGGCATTAAAAAAAAGAACGAAAAAAACAAACAAATACGACTGAAATTCGAAATTATTATAAACTTTTTTGCGTTTTGATATCGCGAAACCATTTTTTGCCCGTTGAACGAAATGTTAGAACCAAAAATACGAACTAAAGCTACGACGAATTTGCTCGGTAAAGGTAAAAAAAGGTCGAAACACGAAATGGCAAAAAAGGAAAGGGAAAAAAACGTTAAAAACAAAAAAATTACAATGAATGAATAAAACGACGATCGAAAATTCGTCGTCAATTGCATCCGTTCGGTCGAAATTTGGTTTCTCGGCGGCATGCAACACAAATGAAACGAATATTTACGGTCCAAAAAATTGCACGTCGCCGTCGTCGCCGTTGGCTGTCGCAGATTCTTTTTTACGTTCCATCGCGGCCAAGCGAGCGTCTTTCAGCCGTTGGCGCGCGGCTTCTTTCGCTTTCGACGCCGCCGCCGACGTGACGTTCGTCGACGATTTGGACGCGACCGGAATCACTTTTTTGATCGGTTTCAAAGATGGCTTCGAATCGGCTTCCTAAAAACAAAAAAAACGTGTTTAGAAAAAATAGTAGCGTAACCAAAAATGACAACTATAGTCAGTGTGAAACTACAGTTACTATAGTCTTTGACAACTATAGCCGCTGGACAACTATAGTCGCTGCACAGCCATAGTCACTGGACAATTATCGTCACGGGACGACTATAATCTTTGAATAATTATAGTCGATACACAACTATAGGGCAACTATAGTCGTACATCTTCCGATTCGCATTGACGCCATCCGTTGGCACGTAGACGTTCGACGACGTTGAAATAATTATCAATATGATTGATTTCCATCTCGACCAATTCATAATATCCGGTTAAATCGAGATCCAACGTCGGTCGAGGATCATCGGGTATTGGATTCTGTCGAGAAATAAAAACAACTAATAAATATTAACGAAAAACAAAATTTGTGTCGTAGCTAGCGACGTTTCTTGCAAAAATATGAAATAAGAAATAAAAACAAATAAGTCTACCAAGTTTTTTTCGATCAAATCTTCGAATGTGGCGAATTTCTTTCTCAACAATAATCTCAACTTGCCGACGGCCATTCGCAATTTTTCGGAAGCTAAAAAACAAAAAAGTAAACAGCTAATTCAACAAGAAGCTGACCATAGTCGCTATAGTCGTTGCAAACAAAAGCAACTATAGTCGTTTGGCTACTATATAGTCTATAGACATCTATAGACACTAGATAACTATAGTCATTGGACAACTATAGACATCTATGGACACCTGATAACTATCAATGGACAACAGTATTCACTAGACAACTATAGTCACTGGACAACAATAGTTACAGACAATTATAGCCATTAGTCATCTAGTCTTTGAACAATAGTACGTGGACAACTATAATCTCTGAACGAAACGGATTTTTTGTTTTTCCTTACCATGATCGGGAATTGTTTCGTTTTTTAAATCCGCCTCGGCGTCGTGCATCAATTTCTCCAAACGACGCCGCTGCTGCTGCGCAATAACACGATAATCATGACCGTTCATCAACGATTCGTTTTTGCCGTTTAACTTCGACGAAGCCGACGGCGCAACGACGTCGATTCCGTTCTTCTTCGTCGTCGTCGATGCTGCGTCGTCGTTTATCGCCACCGTCGCTCGCCCGTTAAAACTTTTTTGTTGTTCAATACCAACGACAACGACGACGACGCTCTTATCGACGTAACTTTTCACTGGCTCGACGACGACGGCGCTTACAGCGGCTTCCGAATTATTTTTCATCGTAGTCGTCGTCGTCGATTCAACGTCGTTATAGTCCGTATTATTCGTCGAGAAAGTTTCATTAGCGCTCAAAAAACTATCGTCCGTCGTCGAAGCATTGGCGTCGACGGCGTCGGCCGCCGACAAAACTTCGTCGAGTAGACTTCCACAATTTTCTTTGAAGTTTCTTCCGTTCATCGTCGTCGTCGTTGCGATTAAATCCTCTTTGTGACCATTTGAAAACAAAATTCTAGCACCGTCTTCGCTCTTGTCGGTGAGTTCGCTGGTTCGAGGCGGCACAGGCGGCGGTCTTTGCCTCGGACGAGGAGCCGCCAAAGGCGTCGACGTCGCAGCGGCCATCGGCGTAGTCGTCGATGGGGCGGTCGGAATCGATTTCGACGACGAATCGTTCAAATTTAATTTATTAAAACTACTAATTATATCTCGTATGGGCGTCGGCGTTGGATTAGCCGCGTCGCAACCGTTCGGTAATGGCGACTCGTTGCACGACGACGACGACGGCGGAAATTTTGCTTTTTCGTTGACCGACGACGACGACGTCGTCGACGAAACGGATTTCTTTTCTTGAAATTTTTCCAATCGTCGTTCGACTAAACTTTTACCGGCTGGAAGTGGTTGATGATGGGCGGCGGCGTTATGTAATTGTTGATTTTGTTCGACGCCGTCGTCGGTTCGTTGGCTAGCGAAATTCTCGACGATGCGGGGCATTTGAAGCGGCGACGAGCGAACGGGCGACGGCGTTCGAATGTCAACGTTACGATAATTTTTGTATCCGCTCAACGTGCAACTCAGTCGTACGTACGACGGCACGCGAGCGCCGGTGGCGACGCCGCTACCGCCGCCGACGGTGGGCGGCGAATCAAATACGCTGTCCTGACTGTGATAGCCGACGACGATCGACTTCAAAGAGGCGACGCCGCCGTTGACGGCGGCGGCGTTGTTCGACGACGTCGTCGTCGTCGTCGGATCGGCCGATAAGAAAATCGACGTCGATTCGCAAACGAAACTCTTCGAGACTAAATTCTCCTCGGACAACGCCGTTCGGCCGACGGCGGCGGCCAATTCGTTGGGCGGCGGCGTCGGTTGGTGAGTCGACGAATTTTTCGCCGACGCGACGCCGTCGTTGGACGTTTTATTCGACGATAATTGCGCGATGAACGCGTCGAATTTACTTTTCGCCGACGCCGCTACCGTCGTCGAACTTTTCGGTATACGTCGTCGACTTCGCTGTTGTTGCTCGTCGCGGTCGTCGTCCGACAATTCGTGTTGGCTTTGCGTTCGCTGTCGAGCGTCGTAATCGTCGATCGACGACGCGGAATTCGTATTGTCATGTTTATTCTTCGTCGTCGTCGCGCACGATTGAAGCGTCGCCGACTTTTGTTGTTGTTGATGTTTTTTAAAACTTCCTCGATGAAATAAATTGCCGAACGACGAACGAACGCGCGACGGCGACGACTGGGGCGACGAAAATCCATTCGTATTATGCTGCAACGACGACGCCGACATCGGACTGCCGGGCACCGACGACGTCGACGATAGTTGACCGTCGGTGCCCGAACGCACGACGGCGTTGTAGGACGACGTTATTTTTCTATCGGGCGTATCGACGCCGACGCCGTTATCGTCCTCGCCGTTTTTTATTTCGACCGTCACCCAGGATTTATTTTTCGGCCGACCCGACGACGAACCGTTCGTCATCGGACTTTTGCTTCGCGAACGATGAAATTTCGGCGATAATCGTTTCAGAAATCCGCCCAGCGACGACGAACGATTATTATTCGACGGCGATTCAACTGCAAAATTTTGCACGGTACGAGTTCAAAAAGTTAACAGCCAAAAAAAATAGTAGACAGTGGCTAAAGTGAGAGAATATAGAGAAGAGTTGGTGGATAGATAAGTTGAACCAACTATAGATCGATGATGGCTAATGACTATAGTTGACGAGTTGAAGTAACTATAGTTGATTATTTTATGGACGATAGTTGATAACTTTTGGACGACAGTTAACTTCTTACGGACAATAGTTGATGAATTTTAGTCTATAGTTGACGGCTTACGGCCTATAGCACTGGGTAACGAAAAAAAAAAAATTTTCAGAGGTTGAGGGTTTTTTAGCTGATTATATATAACTTTCGCATGTTGA
>JAQGBA010000555.1:0-30391 GCA_034698125.1 Prionchulus punctatus | reverse complement strand
CCAGCAAACGCGGGCAAAGTGTTCCAGAGAGGTTGGTTCCAAGGCGATGTCATCACGCGCCGAAAGAACGTTCCGATCAATTACAATTATTAAACAAGCCGAACAACCGAACACAGCGAATTTGATATTTAATTGTTACTGACATTTTTGTATTGTATTTCTTTTCGTTCACTTGTTGTTTGTACGATCGTTTAATAATAATTGTTGCGTAATAAATTTTAAAAAAATAAAGTGACCAAAGTTTCTAAGAAAAGTCCAATGTATTAAAACACACAAAATTAAAACACGCAAAATATATTTACGAAATGTTCGATAAAGCACCTTTTAAAGCCATTCCGAAAACTTTTTTATATTTAAAGCTCTACATGTGATACGTGGTTGCTGTGACACCGATAACATTTTTACGTTGATTTTGTTAAAGATGGGTTTTATAGTAAATGTTTCTTCTCGAATTGGAAATGTTTCTTTTGAATTGTGGCGTGTAGTCTTCTTCCATTTTCCGACAAAATCAGCGAAAACTGTGATTAATTTAAAGATTTCAGTTTGTAATCCATTCTCATAGTACTGACGTTACGCAAATTTATAAAGTACTGTCGTTATGCACGTTAGCTACTACTGTATAGACCTAAACATCTTCAACTGATGTAAATAAAATTAGAATGTGTGGAACATAACGCTTCTAAAATATCTGTAATTTTCTAAGACTTAACGTTCATCCACAGTGAAAGACACGGTTAAATTTACCCCCGCTCGTCATATCCGTGCTTTGTAGTTCAATTAACATTTGCTCATATTAACCGGATTTGCGTCACAAATAAGACAGTTCGTTTGATTCCAAATGTCGAACTACTATTGTCGAAAAAAATTGTTTGCAAGCTTATTAATGGTGGATTTTTGCCGATGCGTATAATAAAAGCATTTCTATTATCGACGTTCATCAGGCAAAAGGCGTTAACTGCAAAAAATCACAAAATGAGTTAACTGCATGATCAAATAAAAGGCACTTCTGGCTATGTTCTGGTAAAAGAAGACAACTGGGAAATGGATATTTATATTTATAGTGTTGATACTAAAAACTCGACGGTGCAATAACAACATGTTTAAGATATAACTTGTAAAAAATTCAAACGCAAGTTTATTTGTCATCTTCGAGATTTCAGTTTTGCTTTATACAATGAATTCCCAGACAATCAGACGATCCAGGATAGAAAGAAAAATATCTCATTAACACGACTGTGTCTTTGAGAAGTTAAACTTAAATTGCACATATTTAGACTAATCAGTCAAGTTTTATTTTATTACAACAATGGTTTGGAGAACAAGAACTAAGATTAGAGGTTCCGAGAGAAAAATCTATGTTTGAAATGCTAATTCTAGAGGTTATAATTATCGTACGGGATTTTGCACGTATTTATGGGTTTTATACGTAATTTTTTTTGGTATACGAAGATTCAATCTTTTTATATTGCTTTTATAATACTGTCATTCATTATTTGACGAAGTTTGCATTACAGTTTATGTTTCAGGAAGAAAACGGCCAAGCGACTTGTGTACTGATTATTTTCCCACATTTAATCTAGAAAACAGAATTTGCGTCACGTTAAAGTTAACATCTAAGATTACGCGGAAACCATAAGATGTTGTTTCCGGCTAACCGTAAATGTGTAGGTGCATTTTTACTACGAATGACGGATAAAATCCGTAAAATGATGTAAAAATTCGATAATTAATAAACGAGATAGAAACAAGATTCTATTTCTAAATCGAGTTTTTTTGTTTGCTTCGTTTATGAATTACGGAGCGTTGAATTTCTCGCAGAAAGGCAAATTTTTTTTTGTTTCATTGCACTCAATAAGATAAACTTAGCAAAAACTTAACATTCGAACTATATAAAATAAAGCAATAAAAATCAAAACGACTTCGTAACGTCAAATATTGGCAGTGTTCTTGCAACTGTATAAGTTGGTGGAGGAGATGCTGTAACCCACGCTTGTTGAGTACCAGTTTGATGCACCGGAACATGCATTTGCGGTCGCCTCCATGATCCGTAAAGTGGCGGACCTGCTTGAAATACCGACGGAACTTGCGCAGGGTTCACTACCGTGTAGTACCCTGGAGCGATATTTAACGAATTTGATCTTTGCGTACTGAGAACGCTCGAAGTACTATGCCTCGCCCACTGGTGCTGATACATTTCCACTGCTGCCACGAACGTGCGTTTCTCTTTTACGTACAAATAGCACTTGTAACTTACGTAAAAATAATAAATTTGCAAAAGTAAATACGCGAAAAATATCAACAAAGTTATTATCCATATGCCGATTAGACCCGTGACTTTGAGGAACTCGGCGTGTCGGACAACGTAAACGGTTTTGACAGTGAAAATGCCGGTCCAACACGTTATCATCAAAGCGAGAACGACCAAATGAGCCATTAACAACAATGCGTATTCTCGACTTAAACCATAAAACATCAAACATACGAAAATCAGCGATAATAGCGAAAAAATCAAGCTCATAGCCGACGATAAATCGGTTCGAAAATTTTCGTATCCTCCACCGGCCGAACGATTTGGCTCTATCAAATTGTAAACACTGTACGTTATCAGAACGCACGACGATACGATGGACATGACGCCCAATATTGTTGCCACAGTTTTGACATGGCAGCAGCATGTTTGAAATTTCGTATTCTGCCAGTACGCAAGAGGAAGCTGTTGCTCGGCTGATATTACAGTACGCAGATGCGGATTCGCTAACATTTTAGTACGCTGTATCAGCCCAGAAAGCAAACAATAAAGCCCAGAACACATCTAACTAGAAGGTATTCTATAGGCTGCAAATGTTTCACAACCAAACTTGAAAAGAGAGCTGTCTACCTTTGGCTCGTTGGTTTTAATTAAAAGGAGAAGTTGCCAAGTTGTTCGAGTTTATATACGGAGAACGAACGGTCTGCTCTGCCGTTACCTACGATACGAAAGATCGAGTTTCCAAGGCATTTTAATAAATTATAATTGAAATTCGTGACGTTTTATTGATAGACTCCGTTTTTTACATCACTATCGAATTTCCTGCGTCAAAATTGTTCTCGTTATTTGAAGCCTTTTTGGTAATGACGGAATCATTTTTTTTCTTTACAGATGATTTACTTCAGTTTTTAGGCAGAATCGGTGATTGAATGTCGTGGATTACGTTTTGTTCTTCCGCAATCTGCAGATCTCCCGGTTCCGTTCATGTTGCGACCTTTGCAACAATCGTCATTTAAGTCAGAGTAAATGGAATACATGTATAGTGCCTGAATTGGAGATTGGAGTGAAGTTGTAAATTTCATAAGAGCAATTAAAAGTCTTTTTTATAAAATTTATGTTTTATACGTTTTATTATTTTGTTTGCTTAAATTACAAGCTGCTAAAATGTTTCATAGACGCACTTATAAACAAAGCTTGTGTTTGATTGATACAGTTAAACTGCTCAGTCGTTTCTTATTTTCAAAACCTTGAATGAACATAAACCTTTATTCAAAAAGTACGTAACAAAAATTTCATTAAGTGCTAATATAATTTAACTAAAAAAATTAATTGATTTAATATTTTTTTCGGTTAACATTCAAAGGCTTACTTTCTGATTTAATCGTTGATTAAGCTAGCGGAGGTTTAATTGACGTTGTCGAATGCGCTGATTTTCCATTCATTCCAATTCCAAAATCATGTGGATCCGATATGTCATCTAATTTTATAGGTCAAATTGATTTCCTTTTGCTATCTTCAGCTAATCCCGAATCCGTCTGACTACACTTCGGTTGTCTGCTCAGACGTTATCCAGTTTATCGTGTCCATAGGTACAGAAATTTATTGCCGTGTCTTTGATAAATTTTCAAGCAATTTGTACGCAATGATCTTGTCCTTTGATCGATTTCTCGAAGATGAACAATTTGTAGGAATTCAAGGGATCTCAAAGAAGTATTGAAAGTTTTAACGATGTAGAACTAGTTGAAAGCAGTAGCTCAACTCTACAGAATTGAGCTACTACTTTCAACTTTTCACTCCAAAATTCAAACTTTAACAGTTCCAAAAAAGTTAAATTTTCAAGGGAAATTTACAAACTTCTAACTAAAAGGAAGTTTTGGAGGAGGTATAAATGCAACCCATCCACGATCAATAAACAAATTATTCGTAAGTTGCCAAACGTTGCAAAATCGCTATCAATAAACATTTTATTGATGCGGAACTAAAAATCTTGAACTCTGAAAAGTTGCCAATTTCTACAAATATGTAAAAAAACCAAATGGGCCAATCAAACGTTTCTACATTTCTAACTGATCTTTATGGCAGCAAAGTTTTTGAGCCTCTTACGAAGGCCAATATTATGACTTTTTCGCATCCATCTTTACAAAGGATGACGGCTCCATACCCCGCATGTTTATGATCGTAAAGTTTCCGAACTTTCTGGAGTAAATTTCAATTATATCGTTTTCAAAAACTTAAAAAACCGAAACCTCCAACTGCAATGCGGTCCCGACGGTATACCCAACAAGTTTGCTGTTGTTCTCCACAAGTTAGCTTCACAACTTGCAGACCCACTTTCTTCAATTTTTGAGGTTCGTTTAGGCAAAAAGCCATACCTAAGGTATGGAAAGTTGCCTACGTGAAAGCACCGTGTCACGTGAAAACATCGCCTGTACAAAAACATCGCCAGTACAAAAACATCGCCAGTACAAAAACATCGCCAGTACAAAAACATCGCCAGTACAAAAACATCGCCAGTACAAAAACATCGCCAGCATGAAAACATCGCTAGCATGAAAATATTTCTATCCATACATTCTCTGCCACAATTTCTCTGACGAATACTGTTTTAATTTTTAGAATGCAGTAATTATGAAATGAGTAATTATAATTATGAATGCATAATTATGAAAAAAAAAATTAGCGTTTTAAAATTACAAACTAAAAAAATGGTTTTCGTATAACTAAAATAAAATTAATTAGGCTTAGGCTTAGGCTTTGAGCTTAGGCTTAGGCTTTGGGCTTAGGCTTAGGCTTAATACGAGGGGCGTTCCAAAAGTTCTCGGCCTCAATACTTTAAATTCGTGCTTGAAAAATTTAAACGTAACAGGAAGAGAGGTAGACATGTCTGCTGCTCAGATATCAAAAATTATCGAAATCGGTGCAAAATAAAAAACCGCAATGCAACGATCTCATCTGATTTTCAAATATTCTCGATCAAAATCAGATCATTTTTTACAAAGTTTATGTCAGGCCAGTTTAGAAACAGCCAGTCAAGTGTGGTCCCCATATCTTACTTATTCAATTGATAACATCAAGGGTGCTCAAGCATATTTCATAGGCAGGCTAACGGGTGTCGGGGGGCTTAGCTACGATCAGCGTTTACTATATTTTAGTTTAGAAAGGCTCGAGACATTCACCTCGACTTGATATATTTTTACAAACTTTTTCATAATATGCTTTGTTATAGTTTAAATGATTATGTTGTGCGTGCACCTCTAATGTCTCGTAAATCAAATGCTAACAAACTATACCGGCTCTCATGTAAAACTGATCCGCTAAAATATTAGTACTTTTATCGTATTGTAATGTATTGTAATGGAATGGAATGTTTTAGGTGAGGATATCACATTGCCAAACGTTTATCGTTTTAAAAAAGTTGTTACTATCAATAAATTTAATTCGTTTTATAAAATGACGGCGATTTTGAGTCTTATCGACTCCAGCCGTTCTTGTGTTAAGCTTTTTTCACGAAAATAATGAAGTCTATTATGTCTTTTAATATAAGTGTTAAACATATATCCGTTATGTAGACGATTTGTTGCGTGTTACCTTTTCAGCTAAGAGTTTTTAATATTAATTGTATTTTAGCCTGAGTTACCTTAGGGATATATTTTTTGATTTTTTTAAATTGTCGGCGACAGAAAATAACAGCAGGTGTTTTGCGGTTGGACGATTTTGTAGAAAATAACGTCGAAACAACTGATTCATGCGCATATCGCACGACGACCCAATGTCACCTTTAATCACGTCACCGTTACAGGCAAATAGGAATATTACTAATACAATTGGGAGTTCAACACACTATCATTTTTTTGCAAATTAAATTTATCCATACATTGCGATCAACAGCGGCTACATTGCGACTGCGTCATTGTGTATTGTATAGTTAACGAACAATGATCCTTTGTCGTCCGGTAAAAAATAAGTAATGACTCAAAAGTGGTGAAAAAGTTTCACTCGGTTATTCAGAAAAAGTAAGAGGTATCGTTTCATCTTTATATGTGATGAGTAGTTAAAAACTGGTCACATAATTCCAGAAAGTTTAAAAATTCGTTATCTTCGAAAGATAATCACCAGAGCTATTGCTGAATTTACGTTTATCCGTTATAGTGGGCTTCAGAAGGACTTAAATGTAATAATTTTACGCGTTCGCGATTATTTCGAGAATGTACCGAATTGTGCATACAAAAAGCGATGCATTTACATGTACGAAACTGGTCGCTGAATAAACTTTTGGAGGACATTTTCGACAAGTGTTCATACAATCATCCATCGGTGACAGGGTTCTTTACACGTTCACAATATTTACTCGAACGTTGTACGGCTCCGCCTCTACAATTCCGAGCCGTCGTTGTCAATTCAGCATCTCTCGAGCAAATATACAGTTCGTTACACAAAATCTGTACGTACATGACGAATGTCGGGCTGCGAGGGGTAGCTTTTATTTGTGCGACAGAAATTCGCCCGTTCCGAGTTGTCAAACAACGGGTTTTTGCAAAATTGGCGTTCCACCGTGTAAAAGTAAGCAACGGGCAATGATTGTTACTAGTTTGCGAGTCGCGACCTCTTTTCGCGGAAACGAGTTTCAATCGCGCACTCTCAGAAATTTTTGGGAGGAACCGTCAAGAGGAGGGGGAGTGGTTCTACTATTGGCGAAGATAAGCCTACAATTTCGTACAACACGGGCACCAACTACTTTGGGCATTCGAGCACGAAAATCAAAAATAGCGTTCCGTCCGTTGTGACCGAAAAGAGTAATTGCCATTGTGACAATACGACGAACCGCGGCAATTTTCCGACACGACGTCCTACTCCCGTACGGCCCGAGGGGTTCGTAGACAGCGCAAAATTTCGATGGACGAACGAACAGACGGACGCGTCTGCTCCGCGCTATAAATCGCTACGCAGAATTCGGACAAAGTATTGGTTCCAACGATTGTGATTTATATATTGTAATAACCGGGGCGCGGCAGTCGTTTTGAGGGATGAAGAGAGGGTTGGATTTACTATTCGTCGCACAACGTGCGAATTCGTGCCGAGTGTTGGGACGCGGGTGGGGGTCGAAATCGGTCGTCGTTTTTCATATCACGGTAAAAGCGAAATGTTCACAGGTTATTCTTCATCTTGTAGTAGTTTTATGTTAACGATGATGAATCGCTGGTTTGCGCACGCGTGTCAGTTGAAACGTTCCGTTTTATAAATTACTATCGACTAAGCAATTTGTTTTATCGTGCGTACTAGATTCTTGCGAGAGAAAAGAAAGGTTCATGATTAATTTAATTAATAATTTTGATTAATGCTAACATATCGATGTCGTGAAATGTTTGAAATGAAGAATTTCTTGAATTTGCGATCGCTTAATGGTGCGAAATGTAAATCAAGTCGTTTTAAGTGGTTTTTATGATGTAATTATGTTTTTGAAAGTCACGCGTTCCTTTATTCGTTTTAAAATCTTAAAAAAATTGCGTTGTTACACGGTTTCAAGTTTTTGTACGCTAATTGTCGAACCATTGTCACCTTTGATCATCGGTCGACTTCGTGAATTCGTTTCGACGTCGATGAGGACGAATAATGTGCATCGGCGAACGAAATTGAACGCTGCGTCTGAGGAGGATAAAATGTGCATTAATGAAATTCAACGTGAACAGGGGAAGTAGCGACCCTTTTTACCTGTCGTCTTTCGGTGCGAATGTGCACTATTCGTGTTTCTACTAATGCTCGCGTTTCTTGTTCGCCAGACCGTGAGAGCCAAACGTCAAGTCGTACCCAGAGGCTATAAATGTTGTCGATAAACGTCTATAATGGCATTCTTGCACCATTTTCTACATATGTTACTCGGGTCGAATTTGACAAACTGTCCAAATTTGACAACGTCGTTAAAGATCTTTTTCGAAAAATCGACGCGGCATGAGAAGTACTTTTGTGATCGTACTTATTATAATACGCGACGACGACGACGAAACAAAACCCCAAAGTAACGGTCGGTCGTCAGTTAAGTGACGGACAAGGTGAAGTGATGGTTGATTAAAACTGTGTTAAAAGCCTGTTTGCCTTTAACGTACTCGTACGTCTAAGATTTGTCAACCTGTCGTCGTCGAAATGTCGTTTTGTCGAACAGTTGTTATTGGTGTTTTTGACGAGAAAGTGTTGTAGAAAAGTAAAAAAGATTCGACGACGTACGTCTCCCGCAATTTTGCGGTACGAAGTTAAAAAATTGTATGTTACGAAAGTAAATATTCTTGGTCGTTTTTTCCTGTATATTGATAAATTATGCAGTTATTAGAACGGCGATTTGGAAGCAATTTATTTTCATTTCCAACCGTCGAAGTTTCGTTTAATTGTACATCTGGATGCAATTTGTGTCAATTACTTATCACGGAAGTTGCACATGAGCGATCGCTTTACATGTGGGGCTCCTTTTTCGTCGTTCATTTCGGGGGACCCATCCATTCGTTTTTCCCTCAATGAATCACGTCGAAGAAGTGGAAACGGGCTGCGCGAAGGGTTTCACTGAGTTCTAATCTGATATTTATGCGTCTTTGCGGAAAAGCTAAATATCGATTCCGTTTTGTCCTCCATTCGGTTTCGTCGAACGTCCGTTTGTCGTATATGTATTTTGTCAATACCCTTCTTTATTATTGCTTGCTTGTTGTAGAAAGAGAACGCTTTTTCTGTCGCTAGATGCAAAACCAGCGCATGCATAAATCGCTCGTAGCCGTCGTCATTGGATAGGATTCTGGATCTCGGTTCCAGGCCGTCAGCGGATATTGTCGGAAATGGCCGTGAGAACAATACTAATTTAATCCCGACTTGCACTTTGGCTCTTTTTGCCGATGCATTTTTTTACTGATCGCTGCTGATCATTTAGTTTCATGAACTTGATGAGTGCGTTACAAGTTTTGGACCAATAATCGCTGTTTGCGAAGAATTTCAATGTAGCATGCCCGTCGATTCGGTTTCTTTTTCATTTTCGTTACCAGTCAATCTCAGGGAGTCAATGTAACGTTCACTCACCGAAAACGACAGTTGTTTCAAGGTTTTTCGGGTGGGATTTTCACTAAGAAAATCTTTACTTCAGTAGTCGCCTTCTAATTAACGAATGTCTTGAACGTTAACCTGCGAGTTTGTTTTCCAACCTGCCTTGTTCCATTGTAATTCTCGCATCTTTTTCGCGTTGCCATTTATCATTTTGTGTCCTAACGAACCGATAGAAGCTTCGCACAAATATGATCCATCGGTTCTTTTTGTAAAAGTTATTTTTACAAGTTTATTCAACACAAAAAGTGTTTATGACATATTACAATGTTCGATAATTTATCGTCGATTGTTGAACATTCGTTCGCCGTTCGTCGGGGTACATATTCGTTATCTAGCTCGGATTACTTATAGGCCTTCGCGTACCAAGGTACTTTTCGCTTGGTGAATACATTTTCAGTGTAGATTTCGTTCGTATTCGCGTTATTTATTGCAAGGGCTCGATGTGTTTTTGCTTCACGGTTAAAACTTATATTCCGTTTCAGATATGAATCGGTATCAATTTTGTTTTTATAGACTCAAACTGGCGTTTAACAAATTAATTCCGCTTCGGATTTACGTAATTTTTTTCGTTTGCTAGCGAATATTTCGTCGTCGATTACCGCCAGTCTCTGTATACCATTAATCATTTTCGCTTGTAAAGCTAATCGTCGATTTGACGAAGGGTGTGAGCGATGCGGATTTGGGAACATTCGGAGTTTCTATATTTTTATACGAATCGTCTGAGCCTTCGGCTTTAATTCCCCTCGGGCCGTTTGTTTTGTCTCGCGCTCGACCGTAGGATACACAAGCGCCGTTCGACGGAATCAGCTGCACAGCAATAATCGCTCGGAGAACCTTTAATAAATATTATAAACGCTGATCCAGTGATAAACAGTTGCGGATAGGATACCAATTCCACATACACAAACCCTGCTGATCTCACCAAACTTGCAAACTTTATTCATGATGGCCGACATGGTGATTGAACCAGCGGGTTCCGATGATGATTTCGATGATGATTATGGCTTCAGCAACAATGACACGTAAATACTGTTTGTTTGTTTTTATGTTTTTTCTTTAATGATACACAGTTTCGCATAATTAATTCTTTCCTACATTGACGAAAACTTAATAATTCTTGGCATTCATTCGTTTGAATTGGTCGCAAAATACATTTTTTTTTCGCTATTCTTGGAAAGCTTTTTGCCTCAATTACGAAAATTTTCCGCCCATTTTAATACCGCGATCCTTGAAACGCGTATTAATTATATTCTTTCAAATACTGCTCAAACGTTGCTTTTACGAATGACTGACCTCGAGCAAAAAATAAGCTTCGTGATTTGAAACTTAATGGATTTTTTCTCGCTTATTTCTTTTTTTGTTGATTTTGCTAAAACTGCGAAGTGTATTTTCGTGAATTTTACTTACACGTCGCACAGTTTCGATTTTTTCTCGCCATTTGTATTGGACGTCGACCAAAACGTCGTCGTCGACCGGTCGAACGACCGTTAGTCGTTCAAAGACGGGACACCTTTAACCGAGAATCCGTCTAACCCTGTATGACAGACATGTTCGAATAATAATTATTCGTTTCGCGTGTTTGCTCTGTTTGCCGGCGCTAATTGCTGCTCGGCATCGCAAATAGAAACTGACGGGCTTCCGTCCACCATCGTCGGGGATCTCGGCGCTCGGACGAAGGCGAAGAGGGCGAAAAACGGTTCTCGGTACACACGGGTAGCCGGCGAAACACTTCTTTCACCGAAAAACGCCTGAACGGAAACGGAGGGGTTCAATTTTTGTGCATTAATCAAAACGTGTGTATAAAGCTTTCTTTTCCTCCTCGCCTCGCCTTGCGCAAAAATGTTTCATCTCGTCGACGGTCGTTTTCCGTAATTTCTCAGGTTCATACATAAATCACGATGACAGTATTATTCCTCATCCATTGAGATACTGTCATTTATCTTGCAAGATTTTGACTGGTTTACGTCGATTTTCGAAACGGAAAAAGAAGTAAGATGTGGCGGCAAAAGTTTCCTATTTCTTAAAACGCCAACAGAAAATGAATGAAAAGTACGTTATTAATTACACATATTCGACGATTTGTTCTGGGCACGTTTTTTTTCTTCGTTTTTCCGTCCGGAACGGGTCAATGTAGATGACAATGGTGACCAAAAATCTTTTGTTCATTTTCGAGTGGCATAAGGGGGTTGGACTGGAGATAGACGGAGGAATAAGGCTACCACGTGCGCAGTTTTTTAGCCTATTTTATTATCTTTTTCTCCCCTTTTTTTTATACACGGACGAGGCATCCACGACCGACTAATTAGGGACATTTAAGAATAATGAAAATTGCGCAAATGTGCGAACAATGGACAGCTAATAAATGTATTACCTTCTATGTATTTGTGTTATATTTTTCGACCCTCTTCGCCTGCCTTACAATCTCGTTTTCGACCTCTGCACTCTGCTTGCGTGGAATTATTATTTCGCGTCGTGTTTCGTTTTCATTCTACGGAAAATTTGTTCATGGAACGAATTTATGACTTTTTTCTTCTTTTTTTAACATTACGTATTTTGATCATCATAAGTTTAAAATGAAGAAACGACTTCGTCGTTTTTTATTTCTTCGAGAAAAATCTGATGAAAAACTAAAGTGAGTGAGGACAATATCGAAACGTAAAATGTGCCCGTTGCTGTTGGCAATCGGCGCCTTGATAATCGAGAAATTATTATTTGTACCAAAACTTACTGTGTCGTAAATTCAATTAAAATCGGGAGAAATAAATGTTAATTGTATTACTTAAAATTAATTTTAATTCTTTCATTAATTAATGAACGTATCCTATGAAATTAATTTGTATTTTAATGACCTACATTCTACATTCTATTTAGGATGGCCGGCGGTAGCACGGACGACGATAGTAAGCACGATTTTTGTGCATGAAGTTTATGAAAGGTAACGAAAATTAAAACATACTTTTTTCTTGAAGAACCGTACATTGCCCTTGCGGGCGAATTACCGAACGTTACGAAGGAAACCGGCGATTTGTTTCGTTTAAAATGTCGAGTCGAAGGAACGCTGCCGATTGAATTCAAGTAAAACTTTTATCGTTAATTTTGCGCAAATTATCGTGAATTATTTGTTTCATGAACACAAATTTTCCTGTATTTATTTCATCGATTCAAGGAAGTCAACTTGTTTAATTTTTTATCGTTTTTTAGATGGTTTCTTAATGAAGCTCGAATAGTTCGCGATAGGAACAAGTTTACGATTAAAAACAGAGAGCATATGTCTCGTTTGCGAGTTTCCGATTTACACGTCCTCGATTCGGGTTATTATCGATGCGAGGCGACGAATAAAAAAGGAACAGTAAAAACAACTTCACGGCTCACTGTTAAAGGTAAAAATTACATTATGCGGCGGATTTTTGCAAATACAATAATGTCAGCTTCAGTCTGTTCCTGTCTGCTTTTTTAGCTGACATTGCATCTCGAAATCGTTTTAATGGCGATTCGGGTAATGGTCGCGGTGGTATAGATTATATCGGCGGAATGGATAAAAATAAGGAACCGTGTCAGTTATATCGAGGTGAAACGTGTAAAAAATTCTTGGCCGGCGAAAAAATATTGATGGTTGATTATCATACTAACGAGGATTTCTTGAACGTTGGTAAGTGTATATAAAACGGAGTGAACTCAATTTAAAATGTATGAAATTGGAAATCAAATACCTTATCGGCATGAAATGATTTAAAATATGCTTTGGAATTAATCTAACTTTGATAAAAAAGAATTTCAGTGAAAATTTCCCAATGAATTTGGATTAATTTTGTCGCTTTTAGAAAGAGAGCTTCAAGCGGCGATTATTGTGATCAATAACTTAAGTCATGTATCGGAGGATTGTAAAAAATTGGCACAAAGCGCATCTTGTTTTCATAATTACCAAGTTTGCAGCGGAAATCCAGTGCCGCAAACGTTGAGCATTTGCAAGTAATTATTTTTGCTCATTCCTGCTTTTGACCGAAGGGTAATCAGTCGTACAAGTAAAATCAGTTCCGGTTCCATTTCAGGCGTCATTGCAGTCTTATAGAAAAAGATTTATGCGAAGAAGAATATACAATCGCTCGCGATCAGCATTTAGTTGGACCACGACCGACGCTGTTACCTGACTGCGATCAGTTACCCGAACATACGGAAAAATGTCTCGATATCTTAGCTGTCCCTTTCCGCGAATCTGGCGGAGCAACTCAAGAATGTACTTAGCGAATTTTCCCCTAACGACACCATTTCGATTTGAATTTTGATCACAACTTTTATTTCAGCTCATACTTGTTACTCAGGCAATGGAAAAACCTATCGAGGAACGGCGGCACGAACCGAAACCAATAAAGAATGTGAAATGTGGTCGGTTGCGAAACGTACATTTCCTCAATATAAAAGTTCGAAATATATGGAATTAGCAGGTAGAAACTAAAGTCGACTGATAAAAGCGAATATTGATTGATCTTTCGTCGAACAGGGAACAACTATTGTCGGAACCCGGGCGGCGAAAAATCTCGACCGTGGTGTTTCACGACCGACCTCAAGGAAGAATATTGTAACGTAGATAAATGTCTGCCCGAAGATCAGTCGTCGTCGTCGTTGAACGATTCGTCGACTGACACTGGCCCGTTCGGCATTCCTATGCAATACGTATTTATGACCGCCGGAATTGTCGGCGTACTTTTAATAGCAATATTCATAGCTGGCATTTACAAATGCATTCAGTCGAAAAAGGATAGGAAGAAAAAAATCAGTTCGATGAACGGCCATTGCGCCAACGGCGTTCGAAAACCTCATCAATGCGGTCCTGCCGGTGAACATCAAGTAAGATAGCGGGTTTCACGTGTAGTAACGTTTTTTGATCACGACCGGCCTTAACTGAAAACGTTTCAGATCGAAATGATGCACTTAATCGGCCAGCGGCCGCCGTTCATTCCCAAAGACGAATTACCGCCGGAAATACCACTAGCCAACATTAGATTTATCGACCCTATCGGCGAGGGACAGTTCGGTAACGTGTGGAAAGGAGAATTGATCGGTTATAGTAACGATGGTGAACCGATAACGGTCGCACTGAAAACGCTAAAAGAAGAAGCTATGCCTCGACTGCGGAAAGATTTCGAACAAGAATCGACGATTATCGCTCGTTTTCGACATCCTAACGTCGTAGAATTGATTGGCGTTTGTTTAACGATGCAACCGCAATGCATGGTTTTCGAATTCATGTGAGAAACGAAAGTTTTACCTCGGAAAGTTGAAAAATTTTGATTTAACTCGCTTGTTTTGGTTTCGTTTCAGGATGCACGGCGATTTACACGAATTTCTTATGTTACGTTCGCCTTACGTTCAGAAGGGGTTGAATTTCGACGACGATAGGATTTTAAGAGATCAACAAGATTTTCTTCGCATCAGTACTCAAGTATGCGTGCTTCGAATTTTTGATTCCATCCACCTCGTTTTACTTTCTATAATAAACTGCTGTTCGATGAATATAATCAGGGTTTCTGTTTCGATTAGATCGCCGCCGGAATGGAATACTTAGCGACTCATCATTACGTGCATCGTGATTTAGCGGCTAGAAATTGTTTAATAACCGAGAATCACGTTATAAAAATCGGCGATTTCGGATTAGCGCGCGACGTTTACGCTTCCGATTATTATTTATGCCAATCTCAGAAAAAATTGCCCGTTCGTTGGATGCCACCCGAAGCTATTTTGTACGGAAAATTCAACGAAACGACGGATGTATGGGCTTTCGGCGTTACTCTTTGGGAGATGTACAGCTATGGAACGCAACCGTTTTTCGGTGTCAACAACGCCGAAGTGCTCTCCATGGTTCGCGAACGTTGCCTCTTGGAGGCGCCCGAGAATTGTCCGCCTCGTATGTATAGTTTAATGGTTGAATGTTGGCATGAGATACCCGGACGTCGGCCGAGTTTCGCCGAATTGCACCAACGATTGCAAACGTGGTCGGTGGTTTCGAGTCCGGCTCATTCGACGGTCAACGCGACGTCGATGCCGCCGAATCAACAAAACGGCGCTATTCGTTCGGGCAGCGTGCTTTCCGGCCATAGTTCGGGACATTTATCGAGTTCGGGCGGCGGCGTTTCGGGTAATAACAACGTTCCGTCAAATCCTAATGGTAACTTCGTTCAGTCGAACGCTTTAAACGGCATAAACGCGCGGAATTCGCCGTACGGACGAACGAATATCGGCGTACAGGGCGCCGGTGTGTCCCCGAATACGATTCGTATGAACGGTGGCGTTGGCGTCGGTTATTCCGTTCGTAACGCTGCGACGGCATACGGATACATTGATCATGGCGCCGATTCCGCTTCGACAGTGTCGTAGAATAATATTGGACGTTTGGAACGTTTTCGGCCCCGATAATTACTTTCTTTGCCATTTTATCGTCCTATTCTCGACCGTTCTGAAAGATTTCGGATCACTATCTGCTGGCTTTCTTTCTTTTTTTCTCGCCTGAATTTATTTCGACCATTGATTAAGTGCAACGAGAACCAGAATTTCTTATGACGAAATAATTTTGTTGTCGTTTTTTTCATTGCCTTCACATTCTATCATTTTTTACGAAACACGATTATAGCAGTTATTCACAACTTTGAACCTCTTGTAATTTGCATTTTCCAAATTTCCGTCGCGTTTTTATTTTACTGCATCAACTTTTGAACTACTGTATGAGATTGGATGGACAGATCTGAAGTTTACATTTACATAGTATTTTGTTACGGCATTGTTTTGTCAGCGTTTGTTAATTAATTTATCAGCTACTTTTATAGAGCACATCTCCAATTAGTAACTTTTTTAATGTTGTCATTCCGTTTTTTTCTTTTCAATAGCGATTTGTGAGCAAAATATAAATAATTGTATTTTTAGTTGAACATTTTTTTGGCGAGCTTTTTTATGAGGTACAATTATCAGCTTTGGCTAATTTTTTGAATCGACGATACGTTCGTTCATTTGCCGTTTATCTGATGCCAGACACTTATTTCTGTGATTTTTTTGTTTTCTTAAGTCCCATATTTTATTGTTTTAAGAATCTATGTTATTTTACAAAAGTCTAAATCAAACTTCAAAACAGGGTAGAATCGAGAACTTTTGTAAATTATATCGACCTTATAAAAGGTTGCGTAGCTAATTTTTTCCTCAATGACGAAATTTTTTCTTGGTGCTTCGAATTCTTTGAAACCACGTCAATTGTTTTAGTTTTGCTTCTTTAATTGGTTTTTTCTTTCTCGAGCTTTTTACACGAATCTGTGACCTATTCTTTGCGTAATTGTCATTGGAAAAGTATTCTTTTTTTTGGTACACAAGTAATTCGAGCTTCCTCCGACAAAGAAGATCTTTTCCGTTTTATTAACAATGATTGTGGTCTGATGAAAAACGAGCTTGAACAAAGAGAAATGTTTGCTTTTTGTCATTATTAAATTTTTTATATCTTTCATATTTAACTCGTTTTTGTATAATAATTTTTTACTTAACGCGTTAGTTTTGTAAAAAGTGATATTCTGTTTTTCTGCGTTCGAATATGTAAAACGTACCAAATTGTATTTCTAAACGAGTCTTAAAAATGCGTTTTAAATATTTCGTCAAGGTTTGTTTTTCGTTCACGTTCGTTGCATTTTGTTTTATTAAGAAAACGTTTTCGTTTCACACGCCGATGTTATGAGATTATTGTGGAAAATGATCAAAAAATCAAAATTTCTTTGTTGATTGATCTGTTTAAAAATTGTGAAATTATTAATTGTACGTTGTGCACTTCATAATAATTGAATAATTCAGAATGTTTCGTTTAAAGTAAAGAAAGAATTCGTTCGAAAAGTATTTATTTCCATTAAAAACAGAGAAAAGCAAATTTTTGATCTAAAAGGTGCTGCTTTTCGCAGCAATTCTAAATTATCCTCATCGTAAAAGGTTCAGGTCGGTTTGTACGTCTAAACAGATAGGTTCAAAAATTACAAGGAAAATTTTGCATACAGCACAGAAAGCGCTATAAAAATGCGAAAACTTTGTTCTTTCTTACTTCGCAAATGTTGGTCGCCGTAGTTGACGCGTTCTTATTAATCGGCAAATTGCATGCGCTCAACAGTTCTTTCAATTGAGGCACATTGTCAACTTGACTTGCTCGAATTGGATTCAAATTACAAATGGTAACTGCCGGAAACGGCATTTGTTCAAATTCGATCTGAAAGCTTTTCAAGTTTATTCATTGCCATTTCTTGGAACAAGCAATTGGTCCCAGCGGTCATCTTTTTTAATGAGAAAATCATACCGAAGTTTGAACAATCTTTGGATAGGAATAAAATTGGCAAATTAAATAATACGTCTGAACGCCTGATAAAACGACTCCAGTAACAACGATTAAAACCCAAAACAATCGAACGCCGCATTTTTCAGCTGAGGCAATGTGATCAAAACCGTGGCAAGATGTTGTACTTGCGAATTCGTCGAATTTATCTTTTAAAACTCCCATTTTGTTTCGTTTTTTCGTCGGAAATACAGAATTCACTGCCTCGTTCGACGAATAACTCGAAATTAACAATGTATGCCTCGTTTTGTCATAATGGTTCAACCTAAGTCATCCTTCTTTGGTTGCTTGGTGTCTATTGTTTTTGCTAAACATTGATTTCAAAATGCTCTTTGACAAAATCATTAATGTCCAACAGAAAATTTACAAGATCGCTGCTACCGATTCTATGCACAAGCTTTACTCAGTTTAAGCGACCAGTCCAAAAAGCGAAAGCTGTGGTGCATACAAATATTTTCAGTGAAAATTCACATGGAACAACTTCTTATTGTACGATATTCAATTGAAGAACACACTCAAAATAAATGCAATTGTGAAGTTTGCTGGTGTGCGTGGTCAAATATCTCCACAGATAAAGGCAAGAAAATCACGGATCACTTTAAAAATGTTGCAAGAAATTACGTTAGCGACAGTCAAAATTTGTGATTGAAACAGTTCAATATGTTATTCATTTGTAAATGTCCAAAACGGAATTACACAACGACATCTATTAATTTGATTACTTGAAACCTTCACAATTCTTCGCTCTTAAACAACCATTAAAAACTCGAAACGTCCCTGCATGCCCAAATAAATCAGATTCTTTTTGTACATATTGAAATCTTTTCATTCCAATATTATAAGTAGTCTTATTTTTCACCCTGAAGTTCAGACATCTGAAATTTTAGAGATATGACATGACCGGAAATACAGACAAATGTTATAAATGTTATATTTCGTTTGACTAATGCTTTCAAAAAGTAAAAAGCGTAAAAATCTGTTAAAACAGAAGTATTTTTTAAACAAAAGGTTATTATTACCTATTATCTATACACACTCTAAAAGTTTTAGAATAGTGCTAATTCTAAAAGCAAATATCTTTTCAACTTTTCTATGACTCTGTCTACATAATGGAGATTTAGCGAACTTTTGTATAAATTCACAGTAATTTAAAAGCTTGTGAGAAAATCTATGGCTGTTCCAAAACAGTCTTCGACAGAGTGTAAGCTCGAAACCAGGTCACAAAGCTGACGATTTAGAACCATAATTTGCATATTTTGCATCAATGGAAATTCGTTCATTAACCCCTATGCTGAACAATATGGCAGCTGCATGTAAGTTTGAAATTTGGTCACATATTTCCGTTTTTTTGTTGTAGTTTTTTCGGCAATCGTGCACGAAAATCATACTTCATTTATGAACTCTTTCCTTGAAACCACTACAATTCGAGAAAAGTCGTTATTAAGCGGAAGTCGTTTTCCGTTATAAATGACTTAACGTGAAAAAAATTGCTTAAACATCGATGAATAGCTGTCAAAAATTTATGCTTTACGAAGAAACGCGTCTGGTTTCGGCTAAAAAACTCATATGAAGTATTTTTCGTTGAAACGTAGATCTGTGCAAAGTTTTATTTTTGAATACATGTTGGACGTCCGGATCGCACACATGTACCGAAGTTTGCTCTCTGCTTACCGTTATGAAAACTGATTTAATAAAACTATAATATATTCTATTATGAAAGTTTCGACAAACTTTTGCCAAACAACCTGGTGTTATAATGTTTGGTTGCGTTGTATTTGTACAGAGACAAAACTAGTTCGGCGGGACGTTTTTCAACCTCAATTTCCACAAAAATCGTGTCGCACACAGTCAAATAGTCGAACATACCGCTTTCGTCAATCTCGACAACTCTTAACTTCAAAATTGCATATTGTCTCTTATTATGTGAATAGAATTATGTGGTATTTCAATCTTTAGTCGATTTCGTCGAAATTGGCACCCTTATTCGGTATGCATTAATTTTTATTGTAATTAAGAATTTTTAGCATATTTTTATGCTGTCCAGCTGATCGAATCATTACTTTGAAAAACGTTTTGGCAAGAAACATAGCACGTCAGTGACTTTTTTTATGTTTCTAACTGACCTGAAAAATGAATTTGTCATTCAAACTAACTTATGTTCCGTCTTCACTTACTCCAGTTTCTTTTTTTTGTGTTTTTCTTTTTCAAAATGTTACTTCGAAGAAAAACGTCAAAACTACAAAGTCGCAGATATTTTGCAATTTGAAGGTCTGACATTAGCAAATATGTGTCGTAACGGTGAAAATTGATGAACCCGAAATGATTACGATTTCCTTCTCAAAACTGGCCAATGGTTTAGAATTTCATGCGGGACTATTTTTATTCGATTGAAACTTCGTTTCATTATTCATAAACCCCGACTCGTGCACATTTCAAATGAAACTGATACGCATTTCTTCGAACTTTTTTCATTTAAAACGGCGTGACGTTGTTTTTTAAATTGTTTCCTTCGAATAACTTACGATAAATCACTGTTTATACGAGACAACTTTTGCGCCGAAATCGCATTCGACGAAAGCGATTTTCTTTTCAACTAATTTTCAAATAAATATTACCAACCACTATCTCTCAACCGAAATCTTTTTCTTTCTATCAATACACGTACATCGTACCAATATTTAACCAAAAAATCTTTGTCGTTGGTTGTAAATTAAAACTGAAACGTGAAACGTATCGGCTTTTTTCACTCTACTGGCTTTTCGTTCCTTGGAACTGAACATCGAATGGAATAAGATCGAATTAAGGACCTCATTTTCCGAAATCCTTCGGATAACTCTTTTGCCTTCCGATTCTGTTCCGTCTTTTGTCTTCGTCGGCGACAGTGTTTTTTGTCCTCGATTTAACAAAAACATGAAGCGACTTCAGAGACAGGAAAGTAGCATTAATGACGGCGAACAGCAACTTTATTGTGCTCAATGGAGAAAAGTCGGAAGAGTGCATTCTGAAGTAATGAGAAAATTTTTTTGATTAGCGATGTGCTTTTTTAAAGTACTGTTTTTAACATGTAACTTTTTACATTTTCCGTTTCGAAAACCCATATAACCGTGTAGTACAATTTCGCTTTTGTTTCTCGTGGAGTCACTTTGATAACGGAGTTTCTCGTGTAGTCACTTTGATAACGGAGTTTCTCGTGTAGTCACTTTGATAACGGAGCAATACGGCATAACTATTAACATACATTACGAAACATTATGGTTATACCATAATAACATCTGTCGATTATAAATTGCGTCAACCGAACGATAAGAACGAACGATACTGCAACTTTATCAGCTACAACGGGCTAAGAATATTAATTGTAGGTTTTCTAAACAAAATTTGTTCAAGCTTTCACGCGAAATTTAAACCGATGTTGCATTTTGACGGTTATTTCGAAAAGTTGAACCGAAAAAATAATATTGTTGCTGTGAAATTCGTCATCAAAAAATAATATTGTTGCTTAGTTCGTCATTATCCTGTTCCCTTTTTCCGACAATTTTACATACATTGTGTATGATAATTTGGAACTTTTGCTTTCGAAAAGCTAACGTACATTTTTGGCTAACTTGGAGTCGATATCGGTCGAAATTCAATTATACATCGACCCTGTGCCAAACACGGTCGAATCCATTCGGCTTTTCGGTTACATCAATTTAGCGGGTCTGCATTTGTTAACGAGCGTGAAATGTTGTTACAAAATTGTTCACTGTGATCACGGTTCAGTTTGATGATCGGTTAAAATTGTGTTTCGTAAAAATATGCCTAATTAGCGTTCGTGTACCGGATTTGGAATATTTTTGACAAAAACAAAAACGAACTTTCCAAGGAAAAATGGCGGACGATATTATTTTAAGCAACTTTCAGCAAATCATCGACTATGATTCAACGTCAGAAAGAGACGTGAGTGCTTGATTTTAAGTGGATTGAAGAAAGATGAATGTGTCAGTGCAATGTTTATATTGTTGAAGCTATTTCTCGTTTCATAGCTTATGAATACGCCTTCGTGGAAATGTTGCACCAATCTTAACCGCTTTTTCGATTTCATAAAACCCGTGTGACTAAAGACCAAATTTGAATTGAAGTTTCGGAATTAAAATCTTTCAATCTAACATCTTCATTTCATTTCAATTTCGTCTGTTTTCTGTTTCGGTCGTTTGTTAGATTAGTCGATTTCGCGTTTAATAAAGGAATGAAAAATTGATGAGATAAGATTTCATAACTCTCAAGAAAAATTACCCTTTTTTAAATGTTTTGATGCATTATGCCGATGCTTTCTTGTTTCGAATAAACAAAATGCCTACGATCATTTTTTTAACGTGTTTCTCACATTTTTCTATACCCAAATTCAGAAAAACGTTTATCGAATAATGCTGACGTACTTTTTCGCAAATATGAAGAAAAGAAAATTGAAGAGATGTGTTTCTACTATAGGCTATCATTTACGAATTTACGCCTACCGATTGGATTGAAGACGATCAGCGTTTTGACGATATCGCCATGAAACCGGAAGGGTTTCTGAGAATAAAATTAATTCAAGCGGATTTACCTGACGATTTAAAGCCGCCCGCGAACGATCGTTTCGAAACTACAGTAGCCATAAATATTAAGGAACGAGTTGATTCACCAGGTGCGAGGGATTGAAGAGCAGGAATTATGTTTCGGTTTTTGGGTCCGAAGAACTGCTGCGCAAACTCGTCTTATGTGATGAGATTTCCACGAGTCAATTCGCGGTTGTAATTAAGTTCACGATTGCTGCGATGAGTTGCCAAGTAGTTGACTGAAAATGAGAAGAAGATTGCTTTCTTTGAGTATATATTTTTTCGGGCCACGTTTTTATTCTATTATTACGCTTCAGGACAAGCGCCGCAATTGATTCAGCGAAAGAAGACGTTCTATCAAGATTGGAACAAATGTTTCGATGTCGATTTGTACGCAGGACGAATAATTCAAATGCTTATCATGCACGGACCACGTCCGTTGGCCGACGCCACTGTTAAAATGCACGATTTGTCGAATAAATGCAAAGAAGATGTCGTTATGAATTTATGGGTCAGTCAGTTTTTATATTCGTATCTTTTTATTTATTTCGTATTACGATGTAGTTCGACGATGGGCAGCAACATATTTCAGGAAATGGCAAAAAAAGTTTTCAGTGAAAACAACTTTCTCCTCTCGCTTTTAGTGAATGGCGCCATTTAATGAAATCTATTACCATCTCAGACGGCGATGAGCAGAAAAATTTTTTCGAAAATTCTGTTATGCTTTTAACGAGCGCGAAAGAATTTTTTTCCGAAGCAATATTTGTGTTGTTGTTTCAGGTGAACTTAAAGCCTTGCGGCAAAGTTCTGACGCAAGTTCGGTACTTCAAAGAAGACATTAGCGGCAATAGAAACGTTTCTTCCAAAGATTTAACTCCTCTTACTCCGACAAGGCATTCATTGCCCGATGTTGCGCCAGGGACCGGAATCCAAAGGCGCCGAGGAGCCATTCGTCATCATAAAGTACACGAAGTCCGCGGTCATCAATTTTTGGCCACATTCTTTCGACAACCCACGTTTTGTTCCATTTGTTCGGATTTTTTATGGTACGCTCGAATCTTTTAGCGGATCGTAAAACTGTTGCGCAATGTATTTTCGTCGAAACTGAAAACTTCCTATTGCACCATACTTTCACCAACAATTACATTTTAAGGGGTCTAAACAAGCAAGGTTATCAATGTCAACTTTGCCGATGTGCTGTACATAAGAAATGTCACGAAAAAATTTTGAGCCAATGTCCAGGCTCGAGCGTGGCGTCCAAAGAAACTTTGGTAATTACGATTCAAGTTTTTTCCACGTTCTACTCTCAAATTGCACACATATGAGCGTATTAAGATACTAAAAGAACGTTTTAAAATCGACGTCCCTCATCGATTCAAAGCTTACAATTACAAAAGTCCAACGTTTTGCGATCATTGCGGTACATTACTGTACGGTTTATTTCGGCAAGGTCTCAAATGCGAAGGTTAGTCAAAAAAATTTTCTTGATTTGTATGTATGTAAAATATCCGTTTTGTAGTAAGAAATGCACTTTTTGTTTGGTATTTATCCTGCTTTTTGTTTTTAATGGGCATTTTCTCTAATGATTCACTTTGTGCCTTCTAAGGGATTCTTGTAACTTAAGCTGAAATCGAAATAGTCACATTATTCACTTTTTTAACCATCACAGATTAAATCAGACAGACGATTATTTGTTCCATCAGTTGCGTTAGTTGCGACAAGAGAATGATTTATTTTTTCTCGAATTCAATACTTGCCAATAACACGTTCATTTTAAGACACTCAAACGTTTTTTAATGTTCTTTTTCGAGTAAATTTCTATTGATCTAAAAGCTAACGCGTTTTTTTCGATATTAATCATTTATTTCCTCATATCGGTTTTCACGCGTTCTTCTTTTCCAGCTAATTACATAACTAACTCGTTAACGAAGAATTTTCAGGAATTTTCTCGACATATTCTCAGATGTCGAAATCGAAACTAATTATAGATTGTATATCTTTATTTTTGTTCTCGTTTTAGTATGTTCATGGAATTGTCATCGAAAATGTCAACAACTGGTGTCTAATTTGTGCGGAGTTAATCAAGAACAAATTTATAACGTTTTAAACGATATTCGACGCGGTAATTCTACTCATACAAACGGAAACGCCTCGACGACTAGCAGTTCACCGTCGTATCTTTCTGTCACGTCGACATCGTCAAACAGTGGAAAAAAAGCACCAAAGAAAATTACAGAAGTTGGAGGGTGAAAATAACCACAGCTCGTTTCAGAATGAAAATGTCCTTTTATGACACAATTTCTTTTCAGTCTGATCAAGAAATTCTTATCAGTCAATTCTGATTCTGTCGATTTCAACCACTCTAATGACAATGAGTAAGATCATAAAACTCATTTGCATTTGGAATACAGTTGAAACGACGTAAAATTTTACTATTTTTAGTTATAATGGGTTTCATTCGAAAAAATTATGCATGAATCAATTTAATTTCTTAAAAATGCTCGGCAAAGGAAGTTTTGGAAAAGTATTACTCGCTTTAAGTTATGAAACATCTTTTGTTCGGTAACGTTAAACTCTTAACTCGTTTCAGGTAATCTTAGCCGAGTTAAAAGGGAAAAAAGAGTACTACGCAATTAAGTGCCTGAAGAAGGATGTGATCTTGGAGGGCGACGATATTGAATGTACGTTCATCGAACGGCAAGTTTTTATGATCGGTTACGAATGCCACTTTTTGACCAAACTTTACGGTTGTTTCCAATCGCCTGTAAGTTGTATTTCAGTTTCTTAAGTGCAAATTGTTGTAACATGAATTCCGTTTTAGGAATACGTTTTCTTCGTCATGGAATATCTAAGCGGTGGTGATCTAATGCATCACATCCAAAAATGTGTCAAATTCGAAGAAAATCAGGCTAGGTACAAAATGAATTGGTTGCATAACAAATACAATGAACCTTGTATTATAATTAAATTGTTAGTTAAGGTTTTACGCTGCTGAAATATTGTGTGGATTGCAATTTCTCCATGAGAAAAACATCATCTACCGGTATGAACAAATAGTTCATTAACTTGGTCGTTGAAACTGAAAATGGCTTGTTTTGAAAATAACATTTCCTTTTAGTGATCTGAAGTTGGACAATGTCATGCTCGATAGCGACGGACATATCCGACTCGCTGATTTCGGCATGTGTAAAACAGAATTTAATCGAGAAAATGGTTTGGCCTGCACTTTTTGTGGTACCCCGGATTACATTGCTCCCGAAGTATAGTTTATATTATGAAATTACATTTACATCGATAACGATAAAACCTTTTCGCATCGTTTCAGATTATTCGTAATCAGTATTACAATCATGCCGTGGATTTTTGGTCATTCGGCGTTTTACTTTACGAAATGTTGATCGGTCAGTCGCCATTTCGAGGCGAAAAAGAAGAAGAACTCTTTGAATCCATTCTCAACGAGCAGCCAATATTTCCCAAGTCTTTATCTCGCGAAGCAGCCAGATGTTTAAACTCTGTATATATTTTCTTTGATAATGTGTTTGTAGTTTTCGGTAAAGTGCTTATTGTTTAACCAATTTTTAGCTTTTGGATCGAAATCCAGTGCACAGGTTAGGTATGCCAGGATGTCCCCAAGGCCCCATACGGTCTCATCCATTCTTTCGGTCACTTGATTGGAAAAAAATTGAAACTCGTCAAATAAATCCATCATTCAAGCCGGTCGTTGTAAGTTTTTATTTCAGTTTTTATTTGTTTTAAATTCATCGTGAAAACCTCGCTATTTTTCCGCAGATGTCTCCCTTGGACGTAAGTAACTTTGACGATGAATTCACATCGGAAAAACCACATTTTACTCCGATTGACAAAGATTTATTGCATTCAATGGATCAAGAGCAATTTTTGAACTTTACTTATGTTTGTCCAAACTTTGCTGATTCGTAATTGTAACAATATTTTGTTCGTAAAGTTAAATTTCAGGACAATTTCTTAACTCAAAGCGTTTTCTATTATATTTTTGTCGACGATGAAGAAATGTCATAGAACAATTGGGTTAACTATGATTGTTAAGATAACCTTTTACCGTCACTTAAAAATGTACTATTTTTTATTCGTTTGATTAGATTATGTGCATTTATTAATTAAAAGTTTTTTTAGGTATTATGTTTTCGAAGCAATAAAACCTAAGTCTTAACAAACAAATTAACAAAAATATTCTGCTCTGATCATTAAGTAGTACGTAATTTTTGATTTATTGATTCCAAAATAATGAAAATAGCTGATCAAGCAGAAACGTAAACCCGAAAATAGAACGAAATCAGTTGATGTCGAGCTTTATACTGTAATGTTTTCCGAGTCTCCAGATAGTTGTATAATGTAATCAACGAAATTGTAAATGTCAAAGGATTGTAATTTTTTTTGTCTAAAGAATTTGGTCAAAAATGAAATTAGTTGACTGCAAAAAAGTATATTCGAGTTATACAATCAATTTTTCTTTTCCATTCGCGAGGTAACAACTGCTTCATGCAAACATTGTTTGCCGAAAAGTGATACAAGTTAAACTTTGTAACCGAACAAAGCTTTCAAAGGATTGTTTCTCATCCGCGTCTCGTTCTTACAAAAGTAAACGCACAATGCGCCCACGAACCAGACAAAATGTCTATTATTTGGAAGGAATCAGTAAAGAACTATATTTTAAAAAAACTAGACCGCCGTGACAGACAGCCAGATGTTTCACTCTTATTCCATAAAACTTTTTAAAATGACTGCAAACGTAATAAAATTTCTGTATGCACCAAAATCGCGTTTTATTGCAATGAAATGAAAAATACTAGAACAGGAGTTTTCGAATCTTAACGGCCTTTACGCATGATAAAATACACGTTTGATTAACGCTATCTATAATGGTACAAAAATGAAACGTGACAAAGCAAAACAGTATGTAATTAAATTTTGTATTCTTCATAAAATTTCGGCACTTCGTGGACGCCGCTTTTGGGCAAATTGTTGTTGCGGAGCATTCCCCAAAAGCGGCAGTGATAAATCATCATTTTTATCAATTAAATTCATTTCGTCGTTAGGAATGATTGTTTCATTTACAGTTTCTTGATCGTCTTTTTCTGTAAGCTCGGCCGAATTGTTGTCGTTAATTTCATTTATAACTTCCGATACAGGAGATAATTTCTTTTTACTTCCAGTACTTCCTTTTCTGTCGGATGGAAAAATTTGCTGGTTCGAACAAACTGATGCTGTGAAAAACAATAAGGTGTTTAATTTGCGATCATAAACTGCTTATTTGATAAATGAATATCGTACCAGTTGGACTCTGCAATTCAGACGTAGGTATAAAACGATTAGGTTCAAAATAAAAGTAAGGATCAGCGGCTCCGTGACCGAGACCAAGATCAAGATTCTCTTCTTCCACGAGTACGGAAGATCGTAAATCGTGACGACTTAATCTGTTGGACACGTTCGACACCAATCGACGGATATTGTTCCTCATACTGCTTTTCGAGTTGCTCCGAAGAACATCATTCGTTCTAACAGATGATTTCTTTCGCGGAATTTCACCGTTCGCCAATGACGCATTTGACATAGCGGGTTTAATTTCGGCATCTTCAGATTTAACCCTGAAACAGAAAAGTGCTTTCAAGTGTACAAAAATTATTCTTTGAGCCTTACTCCACTGAACTTGCAGACAGAACTGGCGGGTTACTCTTTAATCCTGCAGATGCTTGCGTATGAGGTACAGAAGCGTCGGGTTCATTCCAATGGATATCCCGTTGCAGTTGAGGAATTTTCATGCAATTTTCATCCACGATACTGTACGACACCTGAAAAAATCGCTATTAATAATACTCGAAATTACTCAAAGTCAGTAGTAGTAAAGCATACTTGTAAATTTCGTTCTATTAAATAATTAACTTCGAAATCGTCATCATCTTCGCCTAACGGGTTCATAATGGATTCTGCGACTTTCAACCATCCCATGTAGAAGAAAAACTGTAAAACCGTGAATATCGGAAAGTACATGTCCATTTCGTGATTTCGATCATCCCGATCGTTATCTTTGTCATCGAAATCGTTATGAAGGTATTGTCGTCCAAATAAACAAGCCAAAAAATAACTATAGACAGCAATTGTTACAACCTGCAACTCAAAAACCTCCATCCAGCGAACAAGATCCTCTTTCATTTCAGGAAATAGCAAATAAAAATTTCGTTCGTTAGCTTCCCGAAGAAATGCCAATTTAACACAAACTGTCGCTTGACAGAGCAATTTATCCACTAACAAAAAGTTTCAACTCCATTTTAACCGATATGCAGAAAAATGTGAACCAAATTTTTATCTTCGACATGACAAGAAATGCTAAACAAACCTGAGTATAAACCAACGGGACACTGATCCAATCGTAGCAGAGTAAATTTGCCAACGAATTTCTGATATTTAATATCTCCTCGATCATCCGCACTAAAGTTGCATCTGCTTCGATTTTACTTTCTTTCCGAGCTTTCGCCAGTAATGAACACGTCCATTGCAAAGGTAGCCAAAATTTATGATGAGTCATGTCAGTTTTTTCGTATTGTTGATATTCATCATCGGTTAGAAATCCACCTTCGATTAGGTGATCCAATGTTGGAAAACGTTTTTTAACAGCCGTACTAATATCGCGTAAAACTAAAACTTGAGCCAAATTTATATATCGAGCAGCCGACCGTCGAATTGTACGACCCCGTTCGTCGTCACCACTGACGAAAGTTTGTATATGAAGACAGATTCTAAGTACAACAAAACACTGGTACAACATTGAAATTACAGACATGTTTTTTAAATAGTTATATTGAAAATTTCATTCAATAATCGAAACGTGATCTCCATTTCTTGTTTTGTTTTTGTATACCTGTCCGGCCAGTAAATTGAACTGAAAATATTCCACCAACGACCGATAATCACTGATACAAAGAAACCGAGGACAAAGGTTAACGGAACTACTTCCGTGTACTTTTGACAAAATAGTGAAAATTTTTCGAACTTCCTGAAACAAAAATCGAGGTGCTTTTTGAAAACAATGACAACGTCGATTACCGTTTGAGATCCTCGTTTAAAGCGTAATTGTAAATGATGCAAATCAAGTAGTACAATAAAAGAAAGAACAGCATTTCTCGGTATAGCAATCGATATATGCTTCCTTTCCATCGAAACAATAATCGAGCGAAAGTGCCCAATCTGCTTGTAGCAACTTCTCGACTGTAGCTGACGGTCATACTTTTGTACCGATATGAAACAAAAATGGTGCAAAACGAGAAACAATGTAATAAATATAATATAATTCGTTTTCGATACGATAAAAATGAAACTATTTCTAATAAACTCGATAAGATTTGGATGACAAATATATTAATCGTTGATCGGTTGTATCCATCATCACCTCCTCGACACCTCTCTGTATTTGTCTACCAACCGCCCACCAAACTTTTGACGCATCGAAAAATTAAATAAACCGAAGTTCAAATACCGGTTATAACAATAAAAGTGAGCAAAAGTTTCTCAATTGAAAACTTTTTCGTGGACAAACCTGCGTACAAAAAATCCCAGATCATCGTTACCGTTATAAATTGGATAAAAGTATTGGGCGTGCTAACAGTCATAAAAAAACGACCATAAAAACGGTATGTAAACAAGGCACCTACGACTAGCTATCAAATTTAAAGCCGACAAGAGTTTAGTTTACTCAAGTATCGAGATTTTGGTTTACTATTGGTCTCACTCGTGATATAGTTATGGGCCGGGCAAACAACAAATCGTTGCCCATTTGATAAGTTTATGGTCTTATTTTACGTTTAAAATAGTTTCATGATAGAATCGATAAAATGGATTTTAATTGAAAAGATGCTACAAATCTGTGTTTTACTTTGATATGTTAGTGTTAAATACAACGAATACAAAAATGTGGAGACGATAGTACGAGTAACAAATACACAATGCAAAAAAATGCAAAAAACAACGTCAGTCAGAATCAAATTCCAAATTCGCTGTGTTCGATTCTTCGGCTGTTTAGTAATTGTAGTTTATCGGAACGTTCTTTCGGCGCGTGATGACATCGCCTTGGAACCAACCTCTCTGGAACACTTTGCCCGCGTTTGCTGG
>JAQGBA010000554.1:0-30430 GCA_034698125.1 Prionchulus punctatus | reverse complement strand
ATTTCTGTCCAGTGGTCAAACATTTTACAGGATAGAGCTAGAACCATAATTCCTTCGCAATTGTAACCCTCCTGTACCAAGTTACCTCCATGCAAAAATTTAGAAAGCAGCTTAACGTAGTTTACGAGTTATAAAACTTTTTCCGGGAACTTTTTGATCCACCCTCGTAAGACTGACAAGCCAATCGCATATGCAAGCAGAAGTCTCAGTAAGGCCGAGAAAAACTATGACAGAGAAGGAAGCTTTAGCTCCTGTATGGAGTATTAAGCTGTTTAGAACTTACCTGTTCCAACATAAAGTTGCCCTAATCACTGATCACGCCGCACTTCGACAAGTCTTGACTAAAGCCAGCCCAAATGCGAGAATCGCTCATTGGGCAATGGCACTTGCGGAATTAGAAGAACTGACTGTAATTCATAAAGCTCGTCGCAAGCACACTAATGCAGACGCATTATCAAGGATACAATGCAACGCCATACAACCAGAACAGCCGGAAAGCGATCTCGACATATTCAAACAACGGCAACAAAAGATTCCTTTTGCAAGCCACTGATAAACTTTCTTGAAAACGAAACATTCCCTGGCGACATGGGAGAAACAAAGAAAATCGCATTGACATATCTAAATTTTACTATGGTTGATGGGCTTTTGTATTGTTTGAACGAGGCGAAGGGTGAATCGGAACCTCGATTAGTTATTCCAGCTATCATGCAAAACGAAATAATGGAAAGCCATCAGAAGTGTATACATGTAGTTCACATTTCGGATTTGCAAGAACTACGCAAAATTCCGCCTCTGTTATTACTGGCGACACATGTATTCGGACATTCGGAAGCACTGCGAGACGTGCATAGGGTATGCCACAAGAAAACCACTTGTGAAAAGAAATAGAGCATCGTTAGTAAGCATTAAAGTCGAAGGAGTTTTTGACCGAGTGAGTGTTGATGTGCTCGGACCATTAAAAATGACAGTCAATAGCAATAAATACGTTATCATATTTACTGAATATCTGACAAAATTTGCAATGGCAGTGGTAGTACCCGACTATATTGCCGAAACCACCACACAGCCCTGTCTGAAGATGAAATTGGCCTGAGACATGGTGCACCTGATCAACTTTTGTCCGACAGGCGAGACAACTTTCTATCTAGTCTTATGAGAGAAATCTGCAGACTCTGTGGCATCAGAAAGTGCAAACCACTGCTTATGATCTGAGAACTGATGGGTTAACTGAACGTTTCAATAAAACACTAGCTACAGTAGTATCCATGTATGTGAACGGTTTTCACACAGATTGGGATAAGTTTCTAACGACGTAAGTTACGGCCTGTTTGCCTACAATGCTATTCCTCAAGAATACCGAAATTTACACCATTTTACCTGATGTATGGACGAGAACCACAATTACCAATGGATGCCGCTTTAAATTTTCCTCCCAGTCGGTATACGATCGAACTTGATTACTATGCCATGGACTTTCAAATTCTAATGACTACTGCTTGGCAAACTGCAAAACAAAAGATTGAGAAAGCACAACAGAGTCAGCAAATTCAGTACAACAAACGTGCTCGTGATGCGCCTTATCGAGTTGCAAACTATAGATCTAAAACTCTATATGAAGATACAGTAGGCTTGAATAACAATTTTTTGTTATTTGTTTCGCGTGATCGCGAAACCGTTGAAAACGGATTTGAACATGGAAAATCGATTATTTTTGGCCGAATATGCGCAAAATCTTGATGAAGAAGATTTTCTTCATTATGCATTCAGCGATGAATTCTTCATTTATTCGATAAGAAAGCCTCATCATCCAAACGATCGCGTGCGAGCAATGGAAGTTGGCGAAACCGAAGATCATGAACGTTTTCGCACAGTTGTTCACAGTCCGACCTGCATCGGGTTATTCCTAATGTTTACGGCAAAGCGCTTATTATGGGTGATCAAGGATAAAAAGGACAAACTTGGGATGGAGATTACTTTCGACGTGTTGTCTTGGCCAGAAACGTTATCCCATTCTTGAACGACGCGGACACTGGCTTGGTGGTTGCTGAAACCACATTCGTCCACGATCGCGCGCCTTGCATGAAAGCCAATAAGACACAAGATTATTTGAAAGCAAAGGAATTTCATTCTGGGGCAATGATTTATCGCCCGGCAACAGCCCCGATCAGAATCCGACTGAGAATCTTGGAGAATTCGTAAAAGATCGAGTTGAAAAGCTGATGCACACTGAAACTGGTCCTGCTTGTTACTCGGAGGAAACTTTATCGACTTTATTGAAAATGGTCCTAAATGAACTGGAATTTGATACAGAATTGTTCGAGAGTCTTTTATGTTCCATGCCCGAGCGTTTGAGACAGGTTAGAGAAGCTGAAGGTGGCCACACGAAATTGTTAAGTTGCTTGGTTTCTGAACAGTTGGTGACTTTATGGTTCATTTCCTTTTTTGACAATAAAATGTGAACGGCTAGGAATTTCTCAATGATATTACTCAGTCCTGCGCAGAATTGAATGTCCTACAAGATGATATCATTCCTTTTGCTATATCTTGTCTGGAAGTATTTTTTCTGGGGGGGGCTGTATTTTTGGGACACCCTGTACATCCAGAATTAGATATGAATTCAGTATTCTTTTATTGTGTACGAGCAATAAAGTAAAAAGTTACGCTTAGGATATTGAACACAGAAATTTGAGTTACTGTATTTTTTCTAATAAGAGACGCTTCTCTTATTTTTTCAATGCGACTGAAGGCGCGTCTCTCATTATTTCAATGCATATAATAACAACATTCTTGTAGTTTTCAGCACCAAATCTGCGGTATAAATAAAAATTTTCACATGTTTAAAGTATTGTACATTAAAATTCAATCTCACCATCCGATTCAATCTCGTCTACAGCTTCATTAATAATATTTTTTTCAGAATCTTCCGACAATTTCCAAATTAGCTTCTTCGAATACATCTTTGTGTAAAGTTTTCATTCTTCAAATTATTTCTGTTCATAAATTTTTGGAGCCAACCTCGGCTTGCTTGAAAAGAACCATCTTCACATTCACAGTTTTGAACGAGATCTGAAAACATGAGTGCAGCACGGTGCATGATCCATTTGCAAGTAACTGGAAGTTTGTTCTCCCGCTGTGACAAAATTTCGTTTTTCAGTGCCGTTTCTAAATCTTCATTCTTTATTCTTCTTCCACCTCCATTCATTTTAAACCGCTTTTGGGTGGTTGAATTAGTTTCGGTAAATTGACACAATTTTTCTTTGTCTTTACGCCATTTTCTAACCAAGCATTCATTTATACCTAGCCGTTCAGCTACTTGTCTGTTTCCAGATTTTTCAGCTTCTTCAACGGCTTTCAATTTATAATCAAAGGAATATTTTTTTAAATGTTTTTTTGACGTTTCGGACATTTTTTTCGATTCGATAAACTAGGTATGCTTATTTTGGGTCGCCAGCAACAGACTCACTTACCACAGCCACAGAAATGGATTTTTGCGATCAATTGCTTGTTGTAGAAATCCTCTAATGAGATATGCGTCTCTCATTAGAGAACGTCTCTTATTTTTCAATGCGACTGAAGGTGCGTCACTCATTAGAGGGCGTCTCTCATTAGAATAAATATGGTAGTTTTACAATTATGTCGTGCCAACGCGATTGCTGTCTTATGTGTGATTAATTAAAACAATGGACGTATAAAAAATTTTACTATAAAACACAAACAGTGTTAGGGATTCAAATAAGTTTACAATAAAACACAATAAATAAGTTACTAAACGCAAAAAGTGATAAGAAAGATTAAAAAAATATAGGACAATTCGAAAATAAATTAATTAGCAATTTAACCATATAAATAGAAGACTAATCGGCATCATTATTAGCGACATCTTCATCTAAAACAGTTCTGTTATCCACTTTGTCATCGAAGTTAGCCCACAATGAAACATAATGACTATATCACCCTACGTCGTTGGTTGAAGCGACGATGGTCCGAAATATTGTCGTTTCAAACTGTGAGGCAAGGTAAATAAATCACAAATTTCATTATCACGACGTGAATCGAAAAACCGTCCAAAAATTTTCGTAGATAAATCGCGCTATGAAAGCAAGCTGACGCCGTAAAATTTGCAGGACACGACAGAAAAGTTGTCGTTAGTTTCGTCCTCGTCATGTTCATCAATGCTCTCATAATCGTAGTCATTTAATCTATTGCGAAGAGTAGTGGGGGTGTGACGAACAATGGTAAACAACGACGATGCAAATCCTTTGACGAAGTTTGAAATGTCAATTCTTTTTCCAATTTCAACCCATGATCTGGAACTTTTCGAGTACTGAACCAAAACGACAGAATCCACGAAGCCTGCAAATAACCGACTCGTAAACGAATCAATAATTTTGTTTAATGCCAAATCATTTTCCACGAGAACCGAAGTCATCCAGTTGTTATTTCGAAAATCGAAGAAATGATAAGACGAAATGAAATTTAACAAAAGCTGGTCATCTTCGCACGTTTCTGAATTCAAATCGGACAATCGAGCGAGGTGGTTGTAGTTGAACTGAGCCAAATATTCTAAACGTCCTTCTTTCGTTTCGTCGTTCAATAAAAGTTTTATAATATTTTGTCAATTGCGCACTGAACCCATCGAGCGAGGTAAATTTCACGATCCACCCCAAACTAGAAAAAAGAAACTTCCGAAAGAGCCAATTTCGTTGATTTTTCAACATAAAAAGATATGCACGAGCCACCGTCCATTTCTAATTGCCGAAAAATCATGCAGCATTCTTTCCGCTTTCGAGACGACCATTGTGAACCAAATTTACGAAACCGACCAAATCGCCAATCGGGTTAGATTTAAATAAAAAATCTTGATCAAACTTCAACGGCTTCACCATAATAAAAACGAAACTTGCGAATAACGTTCTCTTTTGAAGAGGTTAAAATGTTAAATTTAACCATGTCTATTATCTTTTCGTCGTATATTCCAAATCCGTAAACGATTTTTTGGAGTTCATCAAAGCCAACCCATTTCGTTCTACAGCTTCGCATTTGCGCTTCGCAAAATTCAACCATCGGTGACAAGAAATCGAGAGCCATTTTGGATTTGTCGGAATTCGAAGAATGCAATATTGGACCAATATTGTCTACACGATGTATATGCACAGATAATTACATACAAAATTTTGATCGAAACAAGATCAAAATTTGAAATTAGAATGGAAAAATAGAAAGCGCTTCTTCAAAGTACAATAAAAATCCTGAACAAAATTGAATCTGAATCTTTGCGAGGAATCCAAAATTATCAAACGCCCTTTTTTTAAACAAAAGTTATTGAGAAGTTGAAAATTACAAATTTTTTTTGCATATTACGGTTCAAATTTGATGAAAATCGGTAAAATACGATGTTAAAACAAAATTATTATCTTCACCCATCATCTTTGTCACGCAAATGCGATGACGCATTCCAAAAGGAACCCGTTTTTGACACATGTTAAAAGCCTTCATTAATTGAATCCTAAATTTGTATTCCTAATAAACTTTTAATAATTGATAACTTCAATTTCTTTTCGAAATTGAAACAAACAGCTTTTCGATAAAATTACGTCACGAAAAACGAACATACCCGTTATGATAACGATCGCCAGTATATTTTCACGACAGACAAGTATTATGACAGTTTAGAAAATAGACAGTGACTTTGCCAGTGAGTTATTGAGTTATTTCGGGAAAGAACTCTTCCAGCAAATATAACAAGATTTTGCAAGATTTTTAGAATTGTGAACCAACTTACAACGTCAAACTTGAATTTTATTACCGTTCCACAAAATGTTCAAAACGGTAATTTATAAATGTTCAAGGTACGGTTTTTCATACGATTTTCTGTCTTGGAAAAATGCAAAATGCAATCGAGTGACTTTCTTGTGTTCAATACATGCTCGAGACATGTCATTTTTCTCAAATTATAAGAACAGAATGCGTTGTTTTTTATTCGCATGACTGCGTAAAACCGTTCAATATATATGAATGCAAAAGTTTGTCTTTCGCCTAATGAAATTTCTGTGTTTTGGTCGTCTAATGTACATGCGACGATGCGATGACAATTTAGTTACATTTATAAGCTTGTTTTTGTCTGTTATTTTGTTTTTACTTCATCATTATGTTGAATTGGACACCTTAAAATTTATCAGACATGACAACTCCGAAAGTCGATCTATTCAAAATCACTTACGGTATACAAAAGGAAAATTTTCATTATTCAGGCAGTTAGCATTGGTGACACTATTATTGGTTCCTCTCTAGAGCCATGATCGGAATCAAATTCTTGGGAGTATTTTCGAAATCATAAAGTATGCGTTGTTTGATAAATGTAGGAATCAAACTAATTCCATTTAGTTTTTTTATTATTAATGGTTCGTTTCGCGCACTAGCAACTCTCTGATCGATTTATACAGAGCTCACAACGTTTGAAGCTTAACGAATACGGGATAAAAACCTTTGTACATTTAATTTTACTTTGTAATTCATTATTTTAATAAATTAATAAGCGTCATTAACGCCAAAATGAGGAATTTCTATGGTTCTAAAATAAGGCGTTTTTAATTTTGCATTTAGGTGAGCAAGGCCAAGCGTTAGCAATCGATAGAAATGTAAAATCACGTTTTGAGTGCATCGATACCGTTCCGCATCTCTTCTTCGATGCGTATGTATTTTGCACATTTCCGATTCGCACTACCAACAACCGAAACTAACTACAACGACCAATATAATTTATTATTCAAGCACTTCTCTCAATCTGAATTCTCCACTTGTTCGTTCGACATTGATCTTCGAAGACGTTTCGCTGATGCCAAACATTTTTTAAAAAATAGTACTACAGTGCATTTTAAATGGACCCGGTTTGGATGTCGTCGCGGTACACTTTATTGAATTTTGAGCTTTATTTTTAACCGCCTTTGCTCTCAGTTAAAAGATGGTTACGTTTTTCAGAGAAGCGGTAGAAGAAGCTCAGCTGTATGTACACATACATAAAAATGTACGTCGAGGCACATTTCACAATTCACGTTTTCGTAACGTACCTACTTATATTACATTTAGATTGTGTAACTGGATGGGGGTAGGATTAAGCCCACGGGCCCACCGGGAAAAATGAAAGGGCTCTCAATGTGGGTGGTCTCCCCTCGGACGTTTTCTTTCGCTTAAACCGCCGACGATATGAAACGGGTGTTGGTTTTAATTGAAGCAAAATTGTTCCACTTTGTCAAGGCGACAAATCGTTTTACGTCTATCAAGCGTGCACTGTCGCACCATTATTGCTCGCGACGGCGTTATAGTTATACCTGATTACGATAACTGTCGAAGGTTATAGCTCGGTTAGTTGTGTGCGCCATAACGAATCCAATAATTTAATATCGCCGACTTCTGCGGATAAGGAGACGCCAACTTTGATTTGTTTACTCGTCGCTAAACGCCGAGTTACTGTGTTCCGTTTTGGTTAACTGAGGAGAAAAATTTTTCAACTCATCAAGCTCATCATCAGCGTCCATATTTATTGCAGTATGTCGAACGTCGTCGGCGGTCTTCGTCGACGACGGCAACGACGTCGAGGATCTTTCGTTTTCAGCTAAAAGGCGCGCGTTAACCGTAAAAATTTCGCTTCCTTCCTTTTTCTTTATTCTTTCTGCGCCGGACGCCGGCGCCCGTGTCCTCGTTCGTCCTGCTGCTTTTCGACGACCAACTTCGTCGCATTCGACGGCGACGTGAGATGAACAGATTGAGCGAAAAGAAGAAGTGGAAAACGAGAAAATGGAGAAGAAACCAATAGAATTCGTTTTCACTTTTCAGACGCTCCACTCCTTTTTTCCCAACATTAGACCAGCTGTCGAACCGCGAAGCAACAACTGACAACAAAGGGCGGACCAACGGGAGCAAATTTTGATTCTTTTTGTCCACGATGTCCTCTACGTGTAGTTCGCCGGATATAATGAATTCGAATAGCGGCGGCGGCAGAATGTTGAGACGAGAAGACCAAGTGCGTTTAATCGACGGCGTTGGCAGTCCCCGACGATTTCGGTAAATGCCCTCAACTCTTCTCCTGCGTGTCGGATATTGTCTCCTCCGCCGTAGATAACTGTGTGGTTTTAGTGTTGTCTGTTTTGCGTGCCGGATGAACCTTTGAACGTGCGTGTGTTTTGTTTTTACTTTTATTCCCTTTCTATATTACGCCCATACGCATTTACATACACTAGAATCGGTTTTGATCCGTCGGGAGTACGTGTATTTCGTTTTTCCAGTCAAGTAACGCCGTTTAGAACTTATATACGTTCAACAAATAATATACGTTAAACCCGAACCAACGGGAGCCGCCGGAATGAACACTGAGACCGAAAACGAAACTAGATCCGGCTCACTGGACCAGCTCCATTAGGAGTTCTCGCTCGTATCGTCCGTTCCCATCGAATAAACTTACGTCGCTTTTAGGGCATTTTTTTTTACCTCAGCTTTCGTTGCCATTTTCGGTCGTTTTTTTATTCGATGTGTCGTCGTAATGTTGTCGTTTCTGTCGATTTTTATCAAACCTAAAGACCTTACTGTAGCCGAGTGTCTTCGAAAAATATTATTATAACCAACCGATAAACTTTTCGCAGTTGCGATCTCAACCGTTTTTGTTTGAAACGTTTTTTAGGCCCGAAAGGCTGGCGGCCAACGCGCTGGAGGGTAGGCCAAGAGAGCCAGATTTAACAATGCTCGAAAAGCAATACCTCCTCGTTTGCGAGCGAGGCGATATGGCCGGCGTGAAAAAATACCTCACGCAAGCCATGAAAGGTCATTCGAATTTAAATATAAATTGCGTCGATCCATTGGGTCGGACGGCGCTACAAATCGCCATCGAAAACGAAAATATCGAAATGATCGACGTATTATTGGAGGCGAACGTTGAAATGGGCGACGCATTATTGCATGCCATTAACGAGGAAAACGTCGAAGCTGTCGAACTGATTTTGAACCATTTAGAAAAACAGGATAAATTTACATCGGAGGCAAGTACTCTTCTCAAACATTATTTTTTCTGAAATATCATAAGAGGACATGTCATTCATTTATCACACTTTCGCATGCGCATTCTGCTATCGAATTTACAACTTTATTTTTTTCCGTACTGAGCGTATCTCGACAGACTTTCGGCGAATATTTAGAAAAAAACTAGATGAGATTCAGCGTTCACAAAGTATTTGTTGTCAACTTTTATTGCTTTAAATGAAAAAGCTTCTGCCTATAATTATAACAAACGCCGACGTTTTTTTCGAGCAACTACATTCATACGCGCACTTTCTAATGAGATTTTGGCCGAGATTTTCGTATCTAGTCGATCGCGGGTGGTTTTGTTGAGGAGGAATAGTTTTCGCAAAAATTTTTTAAATCTGTCTGAGTTTTTCTCATCTCGAAACTCGATTTGGCTCCATTCGCAGCGTTTTTGTAGAACGTGAGACATTCCGGAATAAAAGTTAAATTAGCTGCGATTCGCCTTTGGGAACCATCAGTCATCGGCGCCAGCGACGCATTGCAATGTTTTTAGTTGTTTTTTTCCTGTTTTTTTTAAACATTTTTATCAATTTGTCGAACAAGAAGGTGTAACATTCTTTTATCACCGCTTTCAGTTTCGGATTTTTTGCAATGTTTTTTGCAAAGTGATTCATAATGATACGCCACGCCTGTCTTTTGAAAGCACTATTAATCCCAATAGCTTTCGCTTATCTTTAATTTGTTATAACCGTTTCGAGCATCTTGCGATAGTTTGATAAATTTGGCTCGAACGAATTTCAACGAAGCAGATGATATCCTTGAAACGAATGCACGCGGCTTGGATTATGTATTACATTTTGCTTCGGTGTAATATTTCGTTGAACGCAAAACTGATATTAATGTAAGCGTTTTGAGTGAATTTTTCTCGTTCTGAATGAAAAAAAGCGTGATAGATGATAACATTTTTAAAAGAGAAAGCAGATTCATTCCGTTCTGTCATTGATGACGAAACGTTTTAAGTGCGGTCTGTCACAAGTGAAGTGCTGGAAACATTTAATTTCGTCTCAAAAATCCCAACAGCTTAATTAAGAACTAAGTGAATATTTCGTTGTATTTTCATCAATAATTTTCCGGTTGGTGCACGTTTTTATGAAGCACCATAGTATCCTGCTGGGATGCATGGGATCAGAATTGGATCAAAAGCGAAACACACATTTGATTGTATTTGCAAAATAATTGCGAATAAAACAGTATGCCGTTTGAATTTTATCGCATTTTTCATTTGATTGCACCGCCCTTATAACTTCACCTTTACAATTCGGCGTAGGTGCCGGCGTCGGCCGCAGTTGGTCCAAAAAACATTTCGCGCAAAACTATTTCCTGTTGCAAAAAAAAGTTTCTCTTAACAATTTCGTGATGAAGTGACGTAATAAGTTTCGCTCTGGGAAGCGAGAACTTTACAAGAAAATCGAACCAAAGCCAATTCAAAAACGTCTTTTCGTCGAATAGTGCACTACCACAGAATGCGACCGAATCTCCAGCGTACAGTAGGATTGAAAAGTTTTCGCAGTTTTAATTTTTAAAGACACGTTTTTAAGCAATCCTATGCATCATTACTGTTCTTGTTTTCGTTCCGAAATCTTGAATTGAACGACATTGTTTTTTGAATCGAACGAGTTTGGACTATAGAAATGTTGTTTCGTGTCACTTTTTGATTACGAGCAAAGATTTTTGCGCATAAAGTTTTCAAATCCCAATCGTATTGCGAAAATTTTTGTTTTCAGAAAGAACAAATTATAAAAAACTGGTCTTTTTCTTTTATCTGTTTCAGCGTTTCGCTTGGACATATTTACAGTATATAAACGAGGTTTCGAGAGAATAATAATAAAAGGCGAGAAGTCAATTTTAAGTTCGAAGGCATTTTTTGAATGCGAATGAATTACGATGAGGATTCGAAATTAGTATTAAGTTTAGCTTTCAGTTCTTCTTTTGTCAACATTGGGAGAGTTTTTATAAGTTTCAGTGACTAAAATATATATTATGATTCCGAGTTAAAAAATTTATTTTCTCTCTCTCTCTCACTCTCTCTTACCCCTCGCTTTTTGTTCGCATGTGTGGTCAAAATGAAACAAAAAAATTAAGAGTAAGTTGAACTATCAAATGCATTAGCAAATTACGTAATTGCCTCAAAAAAAAACCTTTCGAGAATTTTTTGGATGAGCTCCTATTTGGAGTTGACTATAGTAATGGCCGCTATCGACTACGTTAATACGGGTTGATTTAATTTAGTGACACGTTTGCTTATGCTTCAGCCGCATCGATCTAATCAAGAGGCAATTTTTTTTACTCGAGAATAGTTTTACACGCGCCTTTTTTTTCAAACCAATATGAAGTTTTCAATTTGCATCGCAAAGAACACGAAAATCTTGTAAAGTAAGTTTGAAACATCTTGTAAAACATATACCACACGGGTTTATTTTAAAAAAACACGAGATCGGATGAATTCGAAACGAAAACGTTTTGTTTCCGCCGCTTTTCTTGCTAAATGATATTTCGTCGAAATATTCGTCGTAGTCGAGCAACAACGATAACAAAAATCGCCGTTAATGATACCTTTGAAAATATGTTTTGTGTGGTTTTTATGGGTGATAGGTGCTCGTAAATTTTAGAATCCAAGTTATTCGCCGTATGTTCGTTTTATTTTCTTTCATTCCAACGACGACTGTTTTGACTTTCGCCGATTCCGCCGGAGACGGCTAGGCTAGATTTTAAATCCGACGTTGCTCGTCGTTTAAAAATATTTTGTAGATAATATTTTCAAACAAAATGAAGAACGCGTTCGGTGTACACAATAACGCACAATATTGTAATATTTGCAAAGCAGGAGGACGTCGGATTCTATTGAGAGTGTATTTAAAATTCGTCCTTTGTTATGACATAATATAATATAAAATTGAATTGTTTGTTGAAGTGGGGTTTTTGCAGTAAAATTTCCTTAGCAACAGCTGTTTTGATTATTCGAACTTTCGCCAAACAAAAATCTTACTGTACAACACGTCGTTCTGTATCAAAATGCAGTCAAACTTCGATCAAAAACGAAAGATAAAGTTCTTCGGTCGTTAATCATTGAGAGACGTTTTTCAATCTTTACGTTTATCTTGCGAAGATAAACCGTTTTAAATCGCAAACGTCAGACAGTTAAATTTATGCTTGTACACAAAAATTGCATGATCACATCGTATCAGTAAATGTCATGAGATTACTTCATATAAGATTAATGATTCTATTTTGTTTTTGTTTGATGTTAACAAATGACAATATTTGTTCCGTTTTAGAATCAAGGTGTTGTAATTAACGAAAATTCACCATTCACACCAGACATAAGTCCGATTACGTTAGCCGCTCATCGCGATAATTATGAAATAATAAAACTATTACTCGACCGTGGTGCTACCATTTCTCATCCACACGATGTCAGGTGTGCCTGCAAAGATTGCCTTCTGGTAAGATTATAGTTTTGTTTTTATTATAAAAATACTGCATGAAATTTCTATGACTGTAGCCAATTTTATCGACGTGCTAGACTTGAAGTATTTAAACTATTATAAAAGCGGTTTCAATAAAGACCATTATCATTATTCTTTCGAAACATATGTTCGACTCTGGGCGTATCTGAAGAACCGAAACGAAATTTTCTGTTTACTCGATCGGACAGATTTGTTAACTTAAAATCATAAGAATGAAAGAAATGAGTAAACAAACATTCGACGAATTTGTCATTTTTCTCCTCCGATTCTATCTCTTTCTGCGGTTAAAATATTTTCGAATATGAAACGTTTCCGACTTTCGTCCAATCCGCCCAGGGTCGACCGTTGGAAATTGTTTGCCAGGCAGTTGTCGCTCATTAGCGCTAGGAAAAAATGTATTGATTCCAAGAGCTACATAATGAAAAATAAGGAAGATTTTATGCTTGAACAAAAATTGTTTGCAACTAAAACATGAAACGAAGAAAATCTTTGAAAAGATTGAATTTCTAACATTTTTCGGGTTGATGTCCGTAGGCTTTTAAGTTTGGAGCGAGTAAACCGTCCCTTATGGAAAAAATGCCTGCGAAATACTCAATTTTCATTCAAAAAAAGCAACAAAAAAGTCACTTGAGAAACAAAAAAACAGACGTGTGCAAAACATTGACGTCAAAATGTATGAGAATCCAAATTTTCAATTTGTGCAAGGAACAAAAAATTGTCCTTTATCCAACCAAAACAAACAAGAAATAGCGATGACTAGTACAGGGAATAATATTGTTCTAATTTTATTTATAGGCTAGCGCCGAAGATTCACTCCGTTTATCCCGCTCTCGAATAAACGCCTATAGAGCATTAGCATCCCCTTCGTTCATTTGTCAGTATGCCCGCGATCCGATTCATTACGCATTTGATCTAAGTTGGGAATTGAGGCGGCTTTCAAGCATAGAAAACGAGTTCAAAACAGAGTACCAGGTGAAATAAAATGTTACTTGTCTTTAGTTATATGCAGCTTACAAGCGTTTTCACATATGCAGAACGTTTTTGTACGGTACTATAGTTTTAGGAGCTTAGTCAGAAATGTCAAACATTCGCAGTGAATTTGTTGGATCAAACTCGTGGTTCGAAAGAATTAGAAGTTTTATTAAATTACGATTCATCGGATAAGATGACCATAAAGGAAAGAGCTCCTGGAGAACGTATGCAATTACCGAGGCTTAAATTGGCCATACAGTTTCGTCAGAAACGAGTAAAAAGTGGTTTATGATTGTATAGTGCTGTTACATCAATTTGCACAAAAATTGCAACTTGCAGTTTGTTGCTCATCCTAATTGCCAACAAGTTTTGGCTTCCATATGGTACGAAGGTTTGCCTGGATTTCGAAGAAGACATGTGATTTTTCGGGTATTCGATGAACTAGAAACTGTTCCAGCTGCAACGATTTAAGAATTGAAAATTGTTTACTATTTTTAGTTTTTATTAGCTCTCAGCGTTTCCGTCGGATTTCCTTTCCTCTCATTGGTTTACCTTATAGCCCCAAAGTCTTCCATTGGTCAATTCGTTCGAAAACCGTTCATTAAATTTTTGTGCCACAGTGCTTCTTATTTCACTTTTTTATGCAAGTTTTTTCTTCAAAAGTGTAAACGAAAAAGTGTATGTAAAAGGTAAAAATGCTTTTGTATTTTTACAGTTTTGCTAATCTTAGCCAGTCAAAGGATCAACTACGACAGTTTATTTTCCTTTCGAGTCGTATCAAAAAACGGCACCGAAGAAGAACATCCCGATCCTGACAGGAAAGAAAAACGTGGCCCACCTCCGACGCCGGTGGAATGGGCGATTATGGCTTGGATAGCTGGTCTCATATGGGTGGAAGTGAAACAACTTTGGGATATTGGATTGTACGAATATTCTCATAATATGTGGAACATATTGGATTTCATAACGAATTCACTTTACATAGCAACCATTACTCTAAGGCTAGTGGCATATATTGGTGTAAGAGATGATCTGGAATTTTGTATACTTGAAACAATTTTCGACTTCTTTAAGGTCGAAGCAGAGATGGCTAATCCCGAAACTCGTCACTTAGGTCGTCATATAAAACGACAACTTTGGGATGCATGGGATCCGACGTTGATTTCAGAATGTGTCTTCGCCACGGCAAATATATTTTCATCGTTAAAATTGGTGCATATATTTACTGTAAATCCTCATTTGGGGCCTCTTCAAATTTCTATAGGTATGTCGAAAAATCAATTTAAATTCTTGGGTTTTGCCACTTTTCACGCTTTTTTAAAATTCGTGGCGTCTTTCTATCAAATAATAAGGAATCAAAGTTGTTTTAAAACGTGACGTAGAAGAGCCTTAAGATGCTGTAATTTGATTTGCTTTTTATCGCAGGTCGAATGATAGTGGATATATTGAAGTTTTTTTTCGTCTATTGGTTGGTGCTGTTTTCATTTGCGTGCGGTCTTAATCAACTTTTTTGGTATTATGCAACGATGCGAAGCAACGAATGTATGAGATTTCAAGAATTAGGAATTGAAAAAGATCCATTGACGAACGACACGCTAAGCGATAGTTGCGACAAAAAATATTCTTCATTCGCAAAGTATGTACCATTCAATGTGACAGATAATTGTTCTTGCAAACAAAACAATAATTTACAACCTTTTCTTCGATCTTTTTTCCTTTAATTCGAACAGCCACGGGCGCCAATCGTGCAGTAATTTGTTTGACATTATCGTATTTTATATATCGTCTATAAATATCTTAAAAAGCATAAGTATTCACGCCGTTTTTTTAAAAACGAAGGAAATTTTCTCCAACTGATTTCCGACATTGATACATTTTTATTCCAGTTTACGTGAGATTTTTGCATTGTAAATATCGAAAAAACTTTCTCCTAGTTTCAAAACTTTCTCCCATATCTCTCTGTCTGTACAGTTTATATCGAACTTTGGAAACATTATTTTGGGCCGGTTTCAATTTGGTGGAATTGGACACGTTGGATATGGGCAGCAATCACTATTTTACAGAATGGGCAGGAAAAACGATGTTCGGAACATTCAACGTGATCGCAATTGTAGTTTTATTAAATATGCTAATTGCGATGATGTCGACGTCATACGCAGAAATCACAGTAAGCCATACATACAGTGTACAATACTTGAAACATCCTTTAACCTATGTCGCATCAAACTTAATTGCCATGATAACTGGGAGCTTTTGGCGTTCGTGGCTGATTCGACTAACAAGAAAACAAAACAAAAACCAAGAATTACTGTACAAACACGTTTTAACATTTCACTGATACTATCTTTGATCCTATATTAATACGAACTAATCCACAATGGTGACGGTCTTTTAGCTTGTTCAACAGTTTGGAAACATTATTTTGGTCCATATTCGGACTGGTTGATCTTGATCGGATGACACTAAAAGAACCTCACATAATAACCGAATGGGCCGGAAAAACAATGTTCGGTTCTTACGGTGTTATATCGTTGGTGGTTCTCTTAAATATGTTGATTGCTATGATGAGCAATTCGTACCAATATATTGCTGTAAGAGTTTTTGTGATGTCCGGAAACGTGAACTAGAATCTTTATATACATAGATAGACAAAAGCTTGACACTTACAAACTTCTCAAATAACAAAAAAAAACAAACAAAAACAATCGTTTCTTTCAGTTTTATTTTTTTCTCTTTCTTTTAGAACCAAGCCGACGTCGAATGGAAATTCGCTCGCAGCAAATTGTGGATAGAATATTTCGAAGAATCCGGTACATTACCGCCGCCATTTAATATCATCCCGTCGCCGAAAACACTATATGCAGTTTTCCGAGTACTAATCGAGCGATTCTATCATTCGGTCGGCCATCATCAAACGAAACAAAGAAGTTTGAGGGTATGCACTTATTTCTTGTGTTTTTTTTTTTACTAAATTTAAAACATGTTCGTCCATTCGTTTTCCTGTCGCTTCAGTTGCAAAAAATATTAAAAGCCGTCAGTCAAAAAGAAGCTAATTATACGTTTGTTACTCGTGCTTTGGTTAAGCGTTATATTGCCCATGTGCAAAGAAACAAACAACAATCCGAAGGTGTCACTGAGGACGACGTAAACGAAATTAAACAGGACATATCTGCTTTTCGTTACGAACTTTTGGAAATATTACGCAACGCCGGTTACGACACTGGTCACACTGATAGTGGTCAAAAAACGATAGGTAACCTTTATCTTAAATAAACCTTCAGATAATCGGTTTTAATTTTTACTTTGGCAACGCAAAAATGATACCACACAAGTAAAAACGTGTAAACGTTACGTTTTCAGCAAAGAACAAACGCAGAACGGCTCAAGCTGAACGACGGTTGATGAAAGGATTTCAGTTCGATACGATTCACGAATCGTCCGAACAAACTGTGCCCAAAGCACCTTTGGTGCCCGAACAGTCTGGTCTCAATGGTAAAACGAAAACGAGTCCCGTCGCAACGAAAATCGCCAAATTCCGAAAACTAAGCCGGAAACTTCCACTCGCTAAACGTTTAGTAGATTTGTCGGGAAGTGATAAATCACGATCGAGAGCGCCGAGACTGTCGGAAACCGGGAAACCTCGAGCGTCGTCCGTGGAGTTGGAACAGTACGGCGAAATGGCGCCGTTGTCTTACCAACGTCGCGCGTCCGGGCAGTGGCGAGCGACGAGCCAATCCGAACATTCTTTATCGGCCGAGGAATCGCAAACGACGACGACGACGATTCCGCCGACGGCCGTCCTTAATATTCCAAAGCGAGATTCATTTTTGTGGCGTACGGTTTCCAGCGATAGCCAAGACGAAGCTAGCGTGAAAACGAAATACAGCGGTTCGTTGGACGTCGAAGCTCAACCCGACGACGCTTTATTATGATTCGCTTGTTTGTTTTTGAAACAAAGATTTCGTTATGTTCAAAGCTGTGATGCAAAATGTTTTTTCTATTAATGATTTGTTATTTACTATACTGCGAAAAACAATGAATGTTTGTTTTTGAATTGAAATTCGAATGATACAGTAAGACGATGACTTTTAATATAACTGAAGTATTTCGTTGAGAAATTGATTAATTGTCAATTATTTCACTTTACTTCAATCACACATTTGTTTAACAAATGCTGAGACAATATTATATAAATTCTAAATGTTAGACGACAATATAAAGTTACTGAAAAGACTGAAAAAGCGAATTGTGTTTGATATGATTATTAACGGCATCGCCTTCAAGTGAGAGGTTCCCCAGGATTCTAACTTTCAATATCGTCATAGAAGTATCCAAGTGAGAGCCCGTACCAACACAGTTGGGCCGCGTTGATTCGGATTATCCAAATTGATATCTTTGTTCAGTCATTTATTTAAGTTACTTTTATTTATTGCTTTGTAGTGACTTCACTGCCTGTTATATTTAACGATGTTTGCATAATTGCTAACATAAAAAAATGGTTTTTACTGTATGTGTATTACATATCATTTTTTTAGAAGTCCATTTTCAACAATGATTTCAAGGTGATCAGCAGACATAAAGAAGGAGACCTGATCCGCAGGTTCAATACATTTTTTATCATTGGTATAAAGGTTTTCTCGTGCGGCGCTGAAAATATCGAAAAATTTGTTGTTTTTTTGTAAGTTTTTGATTCGAACCGAACCGATCCAGATTTATTTATTTTATCCGACAAATATTGGTTCGTGCAAAAATGTCATGTAAAACCAATTATGTATAAATTGAATAAAGATTGCTTTTACCGAAAAATACACGTTTTATGGCGTGATTCTTCATTTCGCTTATCGCTAAATACGATAGGCAAACGCTAATTTCGTTTCATCATCGTCGTTTCGGTGTTTCGAGATTTTCAGCGCCGCACAAGAAAACCTTTATACCAATGATATAAAATGTATTGAACCTGCGGATCAGGTCTCTTTCTTTATGTCTGCTGTTCCTACTGTGATCGGCCCCCTTGTGTTGAAACTAACTATAGTAAAGTAGATAGTGTGTAAATTCGTAGAAACTAATAATTGCAATTTTATTTAATAATAAGAACCCTTTATGAGCGATACAAAACAAGAGCAACCGCTCGACACACGCTAAGCTGAACTCGAATCCAAGCCCTAGCGGAGGCGTTACCTATTGCAAAACCTACCGAGCGCGGGAATTACAAATACTATAGACCAAAGGCAACTATAGACCAAGGCCCAATATAGACAAAGTCCCAGCACAGGCCAAGAGCAACTACAGACAAAGAGCAACTACAGGCTAAGGCCCACAATACACCAAGAGCAGCTATAAACAAAGGCCAAATGTAATTCAACGGCGCCGGCGTTTCGTTCACCCTTCGACTTTCCAAAATTCCGAAATTCGAAGGGTGAACGAAGCGCTGGCGCTGCTTTCCCGCAGGAAACAATCGTCGTCGTTGTGTTTGCTGGTAACGGTGACGCGATCGGCGACGAGGTAGGCAGAGTAGAAACCAACGCCATATCGACATATCTTCGAAATGTCGGCGCCGGCTTGTAATCGCTCGATTGGGTACCAAAGATTTGGTGAATCATCAAGCTTTCCATCAACCCTTCGGTACCCGATCGAGCGATGGCGCCCAAGTTGTTAATCAAATCTTCTTTCGTCATGTCAATGCCGGTATCCATGAGCGTCAAAGTGCGATCGTTCTTGTTCGGCGTGATTTTGATATAAAGCTCTTTGTCGCTTCCAATTTGGACGGACGCGTCAGAGATTCGTATCGAATTTTATCCAAAGCCTGCAAAATTAAATGTCTGGTAAAAAAACGAAACTACGGAGCACCTAGAGACGCCGGGCAACTTTAGATTATGGAAAGTAAAGTCATTTCAACAAATATATAGCAATCAATGTGCGAAGTACTAAGGGAACAAAATCGGAACAAAAAAACCTTGGTCAGTCATCATTTTACAAGTATACTTACGAGCCAGCCAAAACGTTATTTGAAGACACCCAAAATTTGTTTCATTTGAAACTGGAGCGTTCCAGCGCTTCTTCCACGCAAACACCTGCTGTAGACATCGGCATTGAACATCTAAATTTTACATAAAAGTCTGCCAACGAAATAAACATTTATAGATACTACAATGTATTTGTGCTTTTCCTGTGGCCTTAGTGTGAGGTTCGAATTCGTTTACATATAAAGCCGATGCCTTTTAACGATGGAAAACAATGTTGGTCGTTAAAACAATTACGCTGTTTCATGATATCGTTGAATATTTCGGAAAATGTTTTTATAGCGTCGAAGTAAATGTCGATACATTGGTTAGTCACTTTTGACGCACTTCATCATTAACAAGCCGGGCTTTTGTCTACTTTATGTGTGTTATGTCATCTACTCTGTTTGTGCGTGTGTCGTAAATATAACTTTATCGCGTAAGCTGACTTTCCGCTACTGTAATAATTTTTCTAAACAATTTACATTTCAGAATTAGATTAAGAGTTAAATTTTAAACTAAGTTAAGTTTTATTATCAGTAACAAAACGTAACAAAAGAATGGTATGTAAATTGAAAACGCAACTTGCGAATCGCAGCTAATTGTCTTTCAGCCTTTCTACCAAACTGAACAACGCGGATTTTTCGACTGATCTGGGTTCATTATTGAATTTTTCGGGCATTGAAAAGCGTTCGAGAATTCTTCGAAATTCGACAGAGTACCAATAACTCGAAACATATACGGACTGTGAGGGTCGGTCAAAAGCTGCGACACAGCGTACTCAGGTTTAGCTTGACCGCACCAAAACTGAAACAATTAGTAACATAAGTTTCTTTTCTCGAAATACGAAAGAGGACTACAATGACTTACGTTAGCAAAACTTAAAAAGAATATTTGCTCATTCGTAAACATTTGCAATCCAGGTAACCGCGGCTCTTCACCTCCAATGTCCTTGAGATATTTCTTGTAAGCCTGACATTTCGATGGAATGAGCTTGTTACATTGAAAGAATTCGGTCAAAGAAGTTGTTTGATTGAAAAATTCACTTTGTAAGCTTGTTTAATTCCTCCATTATCAGCAATATTTTCGCCTTGCGTCAATTTCCCGTTCACCTATAAAGAATGATTCATAAAAAACACTTCGGATTTGTATCTTTTTTAAACAGTATGTGTACTTTGGCATTGATTTCTACAACTGTATAATTTCCGTATTGATTAATTATGCATTTCGTTTTTTCTTTGAACTTATCGGCAGCTGATGCACTCCACCAATCCTTTAAATTACCAATTTTATCGAACTGACTACCTGAAATAAAAAACATATAATTATTATCAGTTACGATTAATTTCTATTCAAACCTTCGTCATCAAATCCGTGAGTTATTTCGTGACCGATTACTGCACCAACGGCTCCATAATTGATTGCTCTGAAACAAATAATTTCTATTTGTTTCAAACTTTGACATTAAAAAACGATGATACTTCGGAAAATCGCCTTGAAAGAATGGTGGCTGCAAAATGCCAGCAGGAAATGCTGAAACAATATAAAATTATTGATAATGAACGAATTATTAGTTTCAATAAATTACTGATAGTGTTTCGTTCCGGCGAGTAATATGCATTGACATCTGACGGGCCACCGACGAATTTCAGGCGATCGAATGGTTTCAACAACTCCTTTAAATCCGTTACCATTTCGTAAACAGTAACCTTTTTTAGTATGTTGAAATAATCATCATTATCTTTGATATCCAACTAATACAACAAAAAATCGCGTTTATTTGCATGAAATGAAAAATTTTCAAGCTATAGAAAAACTTTACAAGAGCATAATATTCGTCGAGAGCCGTGTTGTTCAAAATGTAATCCGGATATCCCATTTGACTCAACATGGCATCCGCCTTAAAAAGCAAATTTCATTTCACGAAATGTCGCTAGCTAATCAAGTAACACAGTCAAAAATGATTATCACCTTTTCAGAAGCAATTAGTTTCGTTGAATTATCCATCCAATCTAAGTCCCCGAGAAGAACTTTGAACGATTCTTGAATGTTTTTTACCATTGCCACAGCTTCGGATTTATCATTCTTTTTGAAATATTCATTCACATACAGCGCTCCAGCCGCCATGTCCAATGAATCCGTGGCCATCGACACACACCTTTTCCATCTTGTTGGTTTCTCTTCTCTGCCGTACATGGATTTAGCAAAGTCCTTACGTGGCAATTTGAATTAGAAACCAACTCGTCAGAAATTAGGATGGAAATTTCGTTTTACTTGAAACATATCGTCGTATCTGACATCCAAAAACGGTGACCAACTTTTAATAAACCGCCAAATTATGTAATTAACCAAAACCCTGCAAAAATAAAAATATGTCAGATTTAGAATCGATTATTTGCGATTTTTGCATAAAGCAATTTTTTACCTTTTATCTGTTCGCTTTATTAACGCTTGGAGATTGACCAAATATCCTGGCTCATTTACGTTAATCAAAAATTGAGGACTCGATGCAAATGCAAAAACATCTGCTGGCATAATTGTCTTGAAGTAAGTCAACCAATCAACCTGAAGAAAAAATTTTAAGCTGCAAAGTTGTTCTCGAACGCTTGTTTGATTGCAAAAATTACAAACGGCGCAACATCGGTAATGTTTTTTATAGGCCATTTGTTGTACTGTAGACTGGCGTTCCTTCTGTTTTCTTGCGGAACAATAATTTTTGCTAATTCTCGTTCAAACGAAATAATTTTGTCCGCATCTGCTTCCATCTGAGGCGTTATTGTTGTATTTAAATCAGTGGTTAACAACCGAATAGTGTCCATTATCAACCGTTTGTAAGCAGTCATTTGTTTTCCATACAAAGTGTCGTTCAAGTAATAATCTCTTGTACTATACCCGAGTCCCAACGAGCCTTGATCGAACTAAAAATAAAGCTGTAAATGAGCTTGGGTAAAAATCTTCTTGGCACTAATTGATTTCGTGTGCCTTACCGATAACGTAGTTTGAGTGGCGTTTTTATAATCGGCCGAAACGTCGGTGGAAATAAAAACTGATATGCCGTAATCACGCCGAATTCGAGCCAGTAAATCGGTGATATCGAGCTTAGAATCAGTCCAACTCGGATCCAACAACGGCCAATTATCAACTGTTTGAAGAGCGGAAATCAACGGTTGACTTTTGAGCTTGTTCAACGCGCCTTGAAGTTAATATTGTTTACGTGAAAAATCATGATGTATGATCAAATTAGAACCATACTGATATCCATGCACCGACGATAAACTAATTTCACCATATCCATAGATTTTGCTGAACAAGTCGCATTTTTGTCGAGTAAAGCTACAAACGTAACAAGGAAATTGCCCCTCTAACTGCGCTTTCTGTTTGAGCTTTATCCGTTACATTTTATTTGTTTTGTAACACTTTCACGAACCATCGAAAAAGTACCGTAGGATGACATATCATCGGGAATCGGATTATCTTTCTTCCATTGCCCGCAAGCGTATTCGAAAAAGTTATTGCACGGATCTTTCGAAGTGTCTATCGAATTCAGCAAATATGCGGCTTAAAAATAAAACATACTCAAAAATTGTTCTATACCATATCGCATAAGTGCTAACGGAAGTATGCAACCACCACAGTAAGTCAAGAATGAGAAATGGTGCATATTATAAAATAGTTATAAGTACAGGGCTTTACCTGCTTTGACACAACCTGCTGTCGTACAAATCTCTGCGTTTTTTGAATTGGTGTGATTATGACCTGGAGAAAACGGAAGCTAGCACGCTAATGGAACCAAACATTGCCAAAAAGTTACCTGAGGTAATTCCAAACAAAGTAAGGGAGATGATGAATAAATTTTGCAACATTATGGTCGCCGTCATTGCTTCGCATAAAACAATGAACGATGTCGTTTCGAAGCAACTTACCGTTCGAGAAACGACGTTTTAAAACAAATTCAACAGGTTTACCTTGCTACTATTTCCAAGTTCAAGGATGCGATCCTGGCAGCGATTGAACAAAAGAGCAAAGCTAACGATACCTTTTTTTATCTGAACTTCAAGAAGTATCCAGAAAAAGTACTTTGTACACGGAAAACGGCGTTATATCGAGAAACTTCAAACGTTAAATTTGCAGTTTACTTTGCGTTTTCTAATTTACAATCTTACCTCCGCTTTATACTCGTACAACGACAGCTTAAACTTGATGAACGAGAGTTAAAGAAATTTTAAAACAATAAAAAACTTCATTTTTTATCTAAGACCGAACGAGGCGCTTTTTTTCTCAAAGAGAAAAACCTACAGTCAGAAAACTGATTTCTGATTTCCTACTTCGAAGCGTTTACTAATGGTTCGGGGAATCATGATGTGTTTACAAGATGTTTCACAAATTGATCATGATTCTGCAGGCAAGTCATAGTACACAAGATAAAATAATTTGTCATTAAAGCATAAATTATTTGTGATTAAAACATAAATTATTTGTATGTAATTAAAAAACTTTTTTAGGTAAATTGTCTTTTATAAAATGCCATCATATTGAAAGAGACACAAAAAGTTGTTGGAAAAATACATTTTAATTCACTAAAACTGTGGAAATTGCTAATTTTGACAGCTCAGCGGTAATCGAGATCAAAAGAAACGGTTAAAATCATTTATCGTAGTTGTATGAATTTCGTTAAGTTGAAATTTAGTGAATTTATTGTTTACTATTCCATTTTAAGAACTTGTTTTCTTTAATAACGGAGAGTTAAACAAACTCAAAAGTCAACCATTAATTTCTGCTCTGCAAACGTTCGATAATAATTGTCTTTTATTCGATCCAAGTTGATCTGATATGAAGCTCGATTTAAGATTTGCTAGCCTGACTTGTGCGTGATTACGATGTATCCGTGTTCATTTCCAGTTATGTTTCGTCTGATTATAAGAACGCCCTGAATACAAAGAAATATGTACTTTAAGTTTTTTCCCTGTTTTTTCGAAAGAATTTACACCGTGCTTTTACTTCGATCAGATTCGTTGAGACTTGGTTTTAGTACTAGAGATTACTTTTAACGACACTTTGTATGGAAAAAAAATGTCGGCTAACAGAAAACTGATCATAGACACAATCATTTTGTTCGAACGCGAATTTGACAAAAAATTTTACTTCTGTAGTAAAACCGAACAAACACGAGTCTACAATACAAAAAGTGACCGATAAAAAACATCACCGATGCTGCGCCTGTGGTAGTCTCTTTTTTAACCAAACGAAATAGTTTTGAATCATTAACTTTTTCATTTCAAAATTTGTTTTTTGCAGGTGAATTGGTTAACATTTTTCAAGATCACTACGCCGGCAGATGTTTGCGAACTTGCCTCGAATCCTGAATTTATGGTGAATGTCAACGAACCAGGATATTTTTTATAAACTGCAATCGTTAATCAAAGAAACAGGTCAAAGGTAGTATAACTGATTAAAAAATGAGTTAAAACTTTTATTAACAATCAGTTAGCAGCGAAGATTATTTTCGATTCCAGAGATCTCATCAATTATAGCCGATTGTTCCTCACAAGTTAGCTTCACAACTTGCTGGCCACTTTCTTCAATTTTTGAGGTTTCGTTTAGGCAGCGAACCATACCTAAAGGATGGAAAGTTGTCTATGTGAAACTACTACTAAAAAAGATAAACCCGAACCTTACACAAAATTATCGTCCTGTCAGCATTAACTGAGCAGGTGCTACGGTCATGGAAAGTGTAGTATCGGACACTTTAGTTGACCATTTTCCTAAAAATAGTTTGTGGTCCACTAATCAGTTCGTTTTCTACCAAATAGATCTATAACCAATCAATTGATAAAAAACTGTACATGACCTAGCCGACATAACGAGTGATAAAGCTGATAGAATGGATATTTGCTACATCGATATTGAAAAGGCTTTTGACACCGTAAGCCATAAAAAACTTGTTCATAACCTGAATGTCTATGGGATACAGGGCACACTGTTGGACTGGCTCCGGGACTACTTATCGGATAGGACTCAAAGAGTACGTTTGATAATTTAGTTCTATCGGACGAATCCGAAGTGTGTAGTGGTAGTCCGCAGGGGTCGGTTTTAGCCGCACTGTTATTTAATATTTTCATAAAAACACTATGTGAACCATTTCTGGACTTTCACAGCGAGATCTGGACTTTTTTCCGAGGGGGCGCGGCGACGGTGATGCGCAGGTAGGGGGTCGACGCGCGGGAATTTCAAATTTTATGAATTCTGACCGGCCTGTGGGATTTACGTGTACATGGGAGCCATGCGGGGTTGCATGGGGCCGATGTGGTATTGCGTAGGATTCCTCATCCACATGACATCCATGTGGTCCCATCATGGGATAGCGTGGGGTAGGGAACCTGGGTATTCTTTTTACAGGTAAAGAATGTTACTACAAGCCTCTGCTCATAGTGAGTATATTATCAGTTCCATCGCGAGGAATCAGGACTCACGCAGCTGGCAAAAAATTTGAACTTCCCGCGCGTCGTCACATTACCTGCGCATCATCCCCACCGCGCACCCCTCGAAAAAGGTCCAGATCTCGCTGTGAAAGTCCAGAAATGGTTCACATAGTGTTTAAATAACATAGACAAATGCATTCACTCTCTTTCCAAAATTAAAATTTACGCTGATGACACCAAAATTTACGTTTCTGGTTCTCATTCTTCAAACTTTCATTCTCTAAATGATGCTACTATATTTCTAAAAGAGTCGCCCGGGCTGATATCAATCAGCTTCGTATCGCATTACATAAATGCAACATACTTCAAATCACTGACAAACGTCAAAATGTCTGTTGTTCGATTGGCAATACTGTCATTCCAATGGTCGATCACTGTAGAGATCTTGGAGTTGAATTGGATATCAAATTAAAATTTGATTTGCATATCCTTAAAATTGTTTCAACCGCAATGCAACGATCTCATCTGATTTTCAAATGATTTCGATCAAAATCAGATCACTTTTTATGACGCGCTTACAAAGTTTATGTCAAGCCAGTTTTAGAAACAGCCAGTCAGTGTGGTCCCCATATCTTACTTATTTAATTGATAAAATCGAGTTCAAGCATATTTCATTGGCAAGCTAACGGTTTTGGTTTAGAAAGGCTCGAGACACGTCGCATTCACCTCGACTTTATATATTTTTACAAACTTTTTCATAATATGCTTTGTTATAGTTTAAATGATTATGTTGTGCGTGCACCTCTAATGTCTCGTAAATCGAATGCTAACAAACTATACAAGCTCTCATGTAATACTGATCCGCTAAAATATTCGTACTTTTATCGTATTGTTATGTATTGGAATGTTTTAGGTGAGGATAACACATCATTGCCAAACGTTTATCGTTTTAAAAAAAGCTGTTACTAAATTTAATTTTCTCGTTTTATAAAAGGACGGCGAAACATACAACATTTGCAATTGCAAAGTCAAAATGAGAGCCTTGTACATACAAGTACAGTAGATGGCAAGGATCTGGATACTTATTCCTACATACATGAGATAACAAATTTCATCTTTCCATGTGTCCAACCGAATGAATATCCCAACAGGACCGTTGCTGTGTACCTTTCGGGTGTCAACAATGAAGTTCACTGGAGCCGGTATTAATTATTGGAACGGTGACAGATTATCAAGGTACACCATTAAAAAGCTGATGACACATGACACTGAATGATTTATATGTTTTGTGTTGAGATAATAAGTCGGTAAAAATAAACTTGTTCATCAACTACAGTTGTTCATCGACTACAGTTAATCTACCACGAATACAGTTGTTCGCTGATCATAGTTGCATTGACTGTCGTTTTGAAGTGACTATGTAAAACAAATTTATTGCTATGTCTAATCAGTAAATGTGCTTGCATTGCTTAGTCATGCATGAACAATTTGCATCCAAACCGCATATATTTTTTCCAAAAAAATAGTTCAAGACTTCGCCATCTTGTACATACATATTGTAGCACAATAAAATTGATTGAAAGTTAATTTGCCAGAGTTGCTTTTTGTCTACCATGCGAGATAATGGTAACTTGGATACAAAAAGAGCAAAGTGTTATAGTACTTGTAAATATATTTGATTCGATAGGAATTTGTTAGACAGTAGTGAACATAGTTCTGGCGTAGTGGAATTTCGCTCGCTTGCCAACCTTGGAGGATTAGGTTCGAACTGGAATCCTATGGCAAGATACCCTTCTCGCGCGCTTCTGCTACCTCGTTGTAAAATAGGAAAGCGATCGAATTTTGAGGATAAATAGAGACCTAGCGAGTTGGTGTTAGAAAACACCTTCCATTCTAGTCTGATGGCTCTTAGTAGGGAAGCAGATAGCTTTGCGCCCGACTGTCTCTCTCTGTCACCCTAGGGGGGTACATTAAACTTGGAGTATATGCCACCACTCATCCTTTATCCTTTACGATGACTATAGTTGCTTGATGATCTCTGCAATATGGATTGTATTTCCTGCAAAATCAAAAAACGTTCAAAAATATAAATATATTTGTACTGACGACTGATCGTTCGCATACAACAGACCGTTAAAATTCTAGTATTCGAAATTACAGGCTACTCAAGCGGTCTGTTTGGTGGGCATTTCTTCAGTAAACTGTAAACTGTAATACCCTATTGGATTCGCTATGTAAAAAGATATGAACAACATATTAGTTTGGCAGAAGAGGCCACTCTTTCCCAATAGCCCTCGACCGTAAATGATGCATTTTTGCTAATTTCTTGTTTTCTTTGTGTTCCTAGTGTTGATTTTTCTGTGCAAGCTATATATGCTTGCGAGAGGCTCTTTAGTTAATTTTCCTACGTCAGATATATTTAAGGTGAGAGGGAGCTATACTCGCTATACTCAATCGAGCATTTCGCGCTCAACACGAGAGACAAAATTCTGGTGGTGTTACTCTTATTCTACAGCAAGAAAAATCAAAACAACTTTGAACATCGAACAGAAATCAAAATTAAACAAGAAAAGAGCAATTGATGTTACTTTTTGACGAGAAAATGCAAATTAGAAAAATAAAAATTGAAAACATAAAAGATGAGCAGGTTACACTGCGAGCGCTAAAGACAAATTATGGCAGGGTCGCACTTCTCCCTCTTTATGAGAAGACCCCGTAAAAAAGAACTAAAACAAAACAGTCGGAAAGGTCATCATTTGGACTTCGGCACCTTTGTCAACCCTGCGGCCTTGGAATGTCGAAGCTTCCAACATGTTGTGTTGTTGATGTTGACCTCGGTAAGTGTTCAGTGGCGGAGAACTTTTCAACATTCGTTATGAATACGATATCCTGACGCCCCGTGCTTAGGAACAGCTGGATGAAACAAAAAAATGCAAATGTCACCAGTGGTCGACCATAACTTTGCGTCAAGCCGGACGTTCACACCTTTAAAATCGTCGTCGGACATCGAACCATTGCTGGATGAGTTGATCAGACCCAAAATGCGCAGATAGATAATGGGGAACCCCAACACCATGCGATGTCATGATCACCCACGGATATTTCGTCGTAAGGTCTCCGACTAACGTAGAACAGTCGAGGTACTCGTAATTTGCTTCATGATCATAATCGAACTCGCATCGTAATACCACTTCGGCCACAGCGTATCCTTTCAAAAAATTATCCTCAACGTAATCGTAATTGCAAGTCGAGGGACTAAGGTCTGCAACCTCGGCCTAAATGCTGCGTCATATGAGCGTTTTTGAACACGTATATTTTCCCATCCTTTGCGCAGTTCCACCACATCCTCGTCCAGTATGACCTCTCAAATCACCTCCGTATAGAAGAACTGGAAATGCCTGAATACTTGATCATTCACCGGGTCCATGTCCCGACAAACTCGATACAACTCGTGCACCAACGTAACAACCAAAGAGTAAAGGCTGTCTTTACCCTTAACATCGTCGGTTGCTATGCCATTGACGTTACAAAAATGCGCCCATTCCCGGCCGTAATACCGTTCGAAGCGGCCAATGAGCCAGCTACATGCGGCTTCCTCGAGTCACGTTTACTCGCCATACTAACGACTTTATTGAAACGTAACAGATTGATCGCTAAGACTATTTTTACGAATACGAGTAGTAATCTACAATCAGACAGTGACCAATGAACAACATAGAACTATAACCAATATTCAGCGGTACCGTCATCCAGGGTTATTTCGTCACCCTGGGGTAATTTCGTCACTACCACTACAATTTTAATTACAATTTTCTACTTTCAAATATAATTTAAGCATTATGCATGGCTGGAAAATATAAAATAAAATATAAAAAGGGATCAGCAGCTTTCCAGCCATACATAACGCTTAAATTATATTTGAAAGTAGAAAACTGCGGTAGTGACGAAATTACCCCGGGGTGACGAAATAACCCCGGATGACGGTACTATAGTTGAGTACTAAATAAATTAAAGCGCCACTCTAAGTCAAGGCTGAGACCGAGTAACTTACGAAAGATATCGATAAGACGAAACGTGAAATACCACTTAACTTCAACCACAGACGATATTATAAAAATTACTGATCGTAAGGAAACAGTAATGTTTCAAAACCAGAACAAAATTTTAAACTATCGCGGCAACCGCAATAAATAACTACAACCGTCTATCGTACGATTACGGCATTACCGCAATAAATAACTAAAACGTCAACATTAACAAAAGCTAAGTTACGTTTTACTTTCAACCTGAGTTTATAACTTGAAACTTGAGCAGGTTGAAAATGAAAGAAGACTTTCGCAAGGTTTTACAAAATTTGCTTCAAATATTTTCACAATCAAAAGCTGATCTAGATATTATCCAGACGAAATTACAAGCGAAAGATATCTTTGATCGAGACGAATGCGATTTGATTCAAAATGAAAAAACAACAACAGCAAAATTTATCGTAAGTTAAATA